>JAWWTY010000059.1:2393244-2484985 GCA_035222235.1 Margarornis squamiger
AGGCTCTGCTCGGGGGGCCCAGCCCTGGCACAGAGGGATGGGCAGGAACTGATGCCCAGCAAGTTCCACCTGCACAGGAGGAGGAACTTCTTTGCTGGGCAGAGGCTGAACAGGGTGTGGAGTGTCCTCCCTGGGGATATCCCAGAGCCCTCTGGACACAACCCTGTGCCAGGTGCTCTGGGCTGGCCCTGCTGGAGCAGGGAGGTGGCACCAGATGACCCTTCCAACCTGGTCCATCCTGTGATTCTGTGACAGATAAGATGCTATCCTTACTCCCTGACTAAGGCTGAATCATGGTTGAAAAACATGATGTGAAGCATTCAGTGATCTCACCAGTCATTCATAACAACTCCTATGTCATGCAGATTTTTTATGAAAAAA
The DNA here is from genome assembly GCA_035222235.1 of Margarornis squamiger. NCBI lineage: Eukaryota > Metazoa > Chordata > Aves > Passeriformes > Furnariidae > Margarornis > Margarornis squamiger. Next base: position 2,393,626 of record JAWWTY010000059.1, read on the forward strand.
AAAAAAAGGCAAAATAATTGGTATCCATCACATGCACTTGTGTTAAGATCACAATTTCCATGACATTACTGTGCTTCAATAAAGTCTGTCAACTTAGCCTAGCTGGTAAATGGCTCACAGCACATCAGTCTTAAAGAATACATGAATCTATTAGTGAATAAATTAACTGTAATAATCTTACACGGAATTGTATCACAGAACTCTCTGAGGGACAAAAAGTTAAATACTGAGGAAATCCAGTGCAATCAGGTCACACGGCTTCTCAAGTTGTAGGATGAAGATAAATGGTCAGTTCACTTTAAAAGATCAAAAGTCAAATAAGAGTTTTCTGAGGTTAAGAAAAAAATGTAATGAGGTTTACATTTGCCTTTCTTAAATTATTTGTTTTTATAGGACTTTCAAGGCTACCTAATTTAAATATATTTCCAACCAAGTAGATGGTTTGGTAACATTATTAAAACATTATTCTTTTGGGCATTCAATCAACCAGAACTATGTGTGCATATCCTAAATCCCTCTTCTTTTTACTGTCATGTTTCTTCTCTAAAAAAAGTAATTATAAAGTTTGCTTTACCACTCAAGTAGATCTAGAGCTTATGTAAAAAAGATTAAAACAATAAAAGCTTTCTAAATGCACAAGGAATGAACAAGAAAACCAGGATCCTCACCACAGGACACTGCAGGGAATCGAGGTATGTCCCCAAACAGTGGGACATTCAATTAGAATGGCATAATAGCATGAAAAATTTTAAGTCCTGTGGCAAGTTTGTCCAGAATATTTGTTGAATTGGGTGCTGCCAGATGATGAATAAATGGCAAATGGGTACCACTCCCTGTGTGTGTGTAAGATGTAACTGTTATAACTACGTTTTGGTTTAAGTAACATCACATTTTATAGGAAATGGCCTACCTAAAGGTGCATAAGAAAAGAGGTAGGGGGATAAAAGGATCTTTTTTTTTATTATTCTAGCTGCTAAATAAGTGAGTTGCCTTTATGAGTTCCCTTTATTTGTTTTAATTTTAATTCTGCACAATACCATTCGTGAAAGAGAAATGTGTAACATAACAGAGGTTGTAACCTCTGCTGGTTGGCAGGAGGATGTCGGCATCTATTTATTGGGATGAGATAACATCCATTTATTAACTTATTCTTCCACATAATCCTCTGCCTTGCCTTAAGTTTCCCGACTCCCTCACACCAGAAGGTTATTAAACGTGAGCATATGGCTTCTGTCCTGGTGGTAGCACTAAGCACTCTCATTGCCACGCACCGAGCATTTGGGGGGAAAGGAGAAGGGATGCAAAAGAACAAATGAAAAAAAAAGGGACAAAAGCTGTAAAATGATAATGAGGGAGCGTGCAGCCCCTCTCAGCGAGCGGCTCAGCAGAGCAGAAGCGTGGCCTCGGTGGCGGCACTGCGAGTGCTGCTGAGGATGCTTTGCCTGCAGGCTCGGGGCAGTGATGCAGGAGAAGCTCCCGCAGCGGAGCTGATGGCTCGCTCCAGTCCCTGTGCCACTAATCAGCCTGCTGAAGGCTCGCGTTTGTTCCCTGCCACACACACTCAGAATCAAACAGCCGCACCATCGGCTTCCACAAAGCAATCCCGGCCTTATCCGGCATGAAGTGTCGTCGTCCTTGTGGTTGTGGTTGTGATAATCAAAATTAGGATCCTTGTTGCCAGCCTCGGTTCTCTGGGGAATGAGGAAATGTCCTTCTGGAGCTGCTGCAAATCTGACCTTTTGTTTTGTGAATTGTTTCTCTGCCTTGGACAGGGCAGGATGTTCATTTTCAACATCAGAATGATTTTTCTTTTTCCGATCAGGCTGGGAAAGGCATTACCAGAATGAATATTCTTGTGGTGCTGCTCTCCAGTGACAGCACAGGAATTACAATATTTGCCTAATTCTAAGAATCTTCTACCCTGTGCTCATTTTCTATTCCTGATTGTTTCAGTACCTTTGCATAATGTGCCACACAGTTCCCCTTTCTTAATGATGAAGGTGTTCACCCTTGGTCACACTGCAGATTCTTTATCCTAATATCTAAAAGCCCCTTGAAGTTTCAACAGCATTCCAGTGCCTTTATGGTCTTTACCATGTGCACTCTTAGCTATCTGTTTGTAACTGTTCATAAAGAGAGCAAAATTTGATGTTAAATGGAAGCACAGGAGGCCTTCAGGGAAGGGAAGACCAAAGGCTGAGCAAGCCAAAAAAGCTGGGCTCACAGGAGGCTGTTCTTTCAGCATCACAGCTCTCCCCTCCTATGTCTTATGGCACAACACAATATCCTGTCCTTTTAGTCAGAGATGCTGCTGGAAACACTTACCTTGCATTCTTATATTTTGACCTGCCGAGTCCAATCTTAAACATCTCATTTTCCTTGTACCACATAAAGTAAATGGCACTTGAGCCAAGCTGGGCTCAGCCACAGCCTGTTTACCAGATTGCTTTAACCAGCAAAGAGAAAATACCAAGAAAACAATGGGCTTAATATTCCACTTTGTTAAAGGTTTGGATGTCTGACTTCATTAAACAACCAAGGCAGCTGAGTCTTCTTTTCATGCAGAATACAGCAAGGAGAAGGTTCACTTACACCCAGTATTGATAGGCAGGAATTCAAGTGCAGGAGGAATTTGCCCAGTGCAAACTTGGATTTGTGGGGAATTCAGGTACCTTCAAAGGTGACTGGCAGCTGAGTAGAGCATTTGGGAATGAGGGTGATGGGGCCAATTGTGCATTTATTACCTAATGGTTCTTATGAGTTTTATATTTCCTTTTCCAGAAGATCTAAGAGGAGAAAGTGTTGTTCTTTATGCCTGTGTGCATGACCAAACCAATAAAACTTATTCGTGCTCACAGTGAATTGAGGAGCATCAGTTATGGATTCCTGGGGGTTTTAATTGTCCTGCTTGGAAACAAAAACTGTCCAGATTGAGTACATTGTTTTCTAAACCAAGTGGTCAAGACACATCCTTTTGCCATCTCATTTCCTCTATTGATTATATTTGAAATGCATTGAATGCAGAAATGATGTGAAGAAAAGCACTCTGTGTTGGGATGTGATTAAACCAGAGACAGGAGGGAGTGTCTGAGACTTTGGTTTGCTTCATCTGGCTGAAATTAATTTAAAATGTAGGATAAACTTTCACAGTCCTGTGTCCCTGTGACAACCTATTTGACATAAACAGCACTTGTGCAGAACTCTGAATTGAACCTCCCCGTGGCTGGGTTTGAAATTGGAGCAAAATGAAGACCTAGATTTGGAGGCATTTTTATGAATTTGCATCATTGCATTATAACTCTGGGGGAGCAAATGGACTGCACGTGTCAATTCAGATGCATGAGAGTCTGAACCTAAAGTATTCCAAATAGTATTGGGTCATCATTTTAATGGTTTGGAGTTTGGAAAATGTCATTTCTTTTCTTTTGGTTTGGAATGGCAACTTACCAGGGCATTGTACTTGGCTAGAAATTATTTGTGCCTCTGGACTTTCTGAGTGCTAAATAGCAACTTGTGAGTTGTATGGTGAAAGTACTTCCCAGTCATTTGCAGATTTCAATACACATACTGAAGAGATTAGTGGAAAACTTTAAATTCAAGGATTTGGCTTCAAAAGACTTTAAGTAATTGTCTCTGCTTCCAGTGTAGTGAAACTGCTGGTTCAAGTGGCACGTTGATATTGTGAGGCAAAAGCAGTGATTGGAATATTTTGTTCATCAGTGAATACTCACAAATAGTGCCCTAAGTAAAGTTAAATAAAGAATGTAAATACAGTTTAAAAACTAGGCTTGATGCAAATACAAAGAAACTGTAATTCTGGATAACTTGGGAATACAGTATCTGTCACATAGGGTGTTTTCTAGGTGAATGATGTGAGGCTGCTGTTAAACCTTGCATTTCAGGGACAGTCATTTCATCTAATTTCTGTAAATTCATAATATTTTGGTTGCTTGGTGGGATCCAATCCCTGCTGACCATTGCACTTAGGCTAAGAGGCAAATTTTTCTTATCTGCACATTCTTGATTGATTTCTGTTCGTGTGCACTAGTTTTAATTCTTTAATCATTAACAGTATAGGCAATGTAATTATTGTCTATTTTGCTGTTTTCCTTTCACTGTTGTTTTTTGTTTTGTGAGGGATTACACTGCAGGTTTTTGTTTGTTTGTTTTGCTGTTAGTTTTGCTACTGGCTCCTCACAGCATGAGATATGGTAAATGCAATATTTTCTACCATCTCTTCACTGTATTCCCTGATGGAATTTTCTCCTCAGTTTTTCTGAAGAACTCCTCGTTTCATCTCCTGAAAATAAATTTATAAAAGATGGTTTAACTGTGTTTAAAGTCCATGTCTTAAGCATCTAAATGGCCAAAGCAGTAGTTAGGGCTTTTAAACTTTCCTCCTGCTCTATTTATTGCTTTGGGCAAATATTTTGAGTGGAAATATGAATGTTTTAGTGAAGGGCAATAGGCTCAAAGAACATTATCTCTTAGGTTTAAATATATACTGAATGCAGGTAGAATGTGGGGCTTGTTTAACATAATATTCCAGTTTAGTTATTGTATAACAGAGTAAGAAATCCCGGAGGAATTTTGTTAGCAAGGTAAAATAGAATCAGATACACTCCTTATTATTGCAAAAGTTTCCTTAATCCCATTGTTTAAAGTTTGCAATACATTGTAATGCTTATTGGTGGTTTTTCATTTCCAGCTGTCAGATAATTCCTTTTGCTAACTCTGGATAAATAGTACTCTCAATACTTTTGGTTTTAGTTATAGATGATTTAGATATGACCAGACAGCTGATATAATAAAGAAGTATTGTGTTTTCCACTGTGTTACACTTGGAGGTTCAAATGTGTTAATGCAATTTATTTGATTTGTAATATTTTATAAAAGTTTCTTCAACTGAAATTCTTTTAGTGATTCTTGTTGTCAAAGGTTATGAAAGGAAATGAAATGTTCTTTGAGCTGTAATGACAGCAGATGGTCAGGGTCTAAGCCAGAGAAGCAGAAATAGTCTCATGGTCTCTTTTTGTTGCTGTTTTCCAGTGAAAACTGTACATTATCAAAAGTCCTCATTATGTGAGGCATTGAAATGCATGTTCTTTTCAATGGGCATGTGTGAGGAAACAAATTTGGGGTATTGGTTTGCCATGCAATTTCCAAAGATGGTTCCCCTTCTCAGCTGTATTTTCCCTGTGTTTGTTTTGTTTACCAATTTGATATTTGATTTGTGTTTGAGAGAAGTGGGTAAGGATCTTAAACAGAGTTATCACAACAGCAATGAATATTTAAAAGCAAATATGTAAACAGGTCTAATTTTTTTTTTCTTTCTGGTTGTTTTTTTTTTTTATTTTTTTATTTTATTTTATTGGGAGAGACAGAAACACTGGAAGTTTGTTCTGTAATTCTTTGTTGCTTAAATTGGAGTGCTTCCCTAAGACTTGGGAATGTTCTTTCCCAAGATCTTGTCCCCTAATCTGTGCCTGTGGTTTAAATCCCTATTCGACACCCACATTTTTACACTTTGTTGGACTAGAATACAATGGCATTGAATGTAGCAGTGGTACTTTTTTCAAAATCCACACCATTTTTTATGCCTCAACGAATCTCATCATTAATGACTTTGCCAATAGTATAAGCAATGGAGAGGGAAAGGAATGGAGCCTTTATTTAGAGAGGGGTGTTTATTTAAATAGGTCTGTGCATGAGACTTTTCCCAAAGTTGAGATGCTTGAAGGAAAATTATGAAGTTTTCTGCTTTTATAGAAAGTGTCAGGAGCCTTTTGGATTAATGGAATTTTAAGTCCTGAAGGTGTTATGATTTCTCTTATATCATAAACTGTATAATAAATGTTATTGATCATCCTTGGAATACTGCACTGGGCTTGGCTAAGTAGAATTTCTAGAGGGATATCAAGTGCACACTTGAAAATGTATAATGTGCTTTTCCTTCAGTGACATATTTCACTTATTGATCCTTTTCCTTCAGTGACCATGGCCAATGTTGTGGCATGGAATGTTAATAAAAGTGACCGTCATTCCAAGACAGACAATGCAGGCAAACAGAAGATCAGTTGGAAACCACCGATTATTGGTTCTAGTAATTTTTTGGTCTAATGGAAAAGGAAGGCACGATCCCCTCCTTAACCTTGCTAGCTGTTGTAAATACTTGCCATTAAAAGAAGCTGCTGCTTTTCAGGGCCTTTTGAGACGAGATAATTAACATTTTATTAAATGACGAGGGGGCAGCTTATCCTGTGAAAATCTGAGTCGCTTGGCTTACATTTAGTCTCTCTTTCTCCCCCTTGTTTAATCTCGATATTCAGTAATTTCATAGATGATATTCCTGTGCTCCTCCAGCTTCGAGACCTTTACAGGACACGAGTGACCGCCGCGTTTGGAAGGCAGAGCTTGTCCTTTGCCCTGGCCTCTCCCTGCCACGTCCAGTGGCTCAACCAGGAGGCTGCTGGAGCCCTGAGTCAGGAGGGCTGACCCAGCAGAGCAGCGTGTGCCACACAGAAGGAAAGGTTGAGCCGCCTGTCTCCGAGCTGGCGTCGCACATCAAATCACAGCGGCTCAGGCGGGGATGTGTTGCCTTGCTCTGAGTGACAGAAGTTAATAATTAGTGACAATGATTGACAGATCCACTCCATGCGCCGCTCTGACGCCCAGGAGCGGTTCTTGCACGACTGTCTGCAGGCACAATGAACTCCTGGGGGAGAGAGGATGGGCTCTGATTGACAGCTGCCTCCGAGAGAGACAGGCCACTGACAGCAAAGTCACTGTCAGCAGAAGTGCTGAAGTCTCCCCCCTGGTCCCTGGAAGTTTCACTCGCTGTATACATTTATTCTCTTTCATTTATCGTGTCAGGTGGGGTTTTAAATATATTATTAGCTGGTCGTTTTCTTAACTGCAGGGGGTTTTATTTTTTTTTTTTTAATTTTTTTTTTATTCCAGTGGTAATGGAGGGATCCATACACAGTGAGACAACTTCACCTACGTGTGGCTGAATGAACCGCCAGGCTGACAGAGCTGGGTCTAATTAATCTGTCTTTTCGTCTGGTGGGAAAGAAGAAATATTGCACTGCTCCCTCTGTAGAGTGATATTTTCAATGTTGCTCTTTTTGTATTTTCAAATGCAGGAAAAAAATATTTGGAAGTGTTTTCTAACAGAAGTGTGTGGTGTTACGGCTTCAGATTTGTGGTATTGTAGGAGAAAGAGGGGTTGGTTTTGGCAGAGATAGCAATCTGTGGTTCCGGGATTTTAATAACACGCAGCAAACTGATAACTGAATTGTAATGTAAAATTGTACTTGAGACAGCAAAGTCAAGCCAAATTTATCCTGCATTTTGCAAGGTAGATACATGGAAGACAACATATTGTAGCATGCTTAACATACCCATTTCATCACTTTACTTAATTATAGATTATTTGTTCTACAAAAATAAATGCAAATAGCATTACATTTTTGCAGGTCTCATTTCTTAGCATAAGACTAGCAGCCTTCAAGGTCTGGGAAGATTTAAGAGTATAATTCTTTTTAGGTTTTATTTTCTTCTAAGTAACACTAGAATAACCAGAGTATGCTTATCCAAACCCTATATAAAATTGCAGCTGTGGAACATCAGATATCAAGCCATTTCCATTTGACAGGAAGAAGTTCTTACTCTGCCATGCATATAAAAAGAAATTCTGTGACCCATTCATAATTGCCTACTTTCTTCCATCCAGCACTTGAGAGCACATAAAAGGATAGAGTTGCTGCTCCAACAAATTCCCACAGATGCTGTAATAGTTCTTTATAGTGTATATTTCTTTTATTTTGAGGATGCTGGGTTTGCATTGGTTTGTGAAGCTCTGAGATCTTTCCTGAATCAAATATTGTATATGAAAGAGAGGAGATCTATGTCAAATTTTGCTCCTGTTTTCCTCTCTTATAGTGAATGCCTCTCCACATTTTCTGGAGCTGTACATTTTGGATTGCCTGGCTGGATTAGAAAGCTATCAAAAGTAGAATGAACAAAACACTGGAAGAGACTTTGCCTGTTTTCATAATAACCTTTATTATGTTTTACAGGAAAGGGTTCCAAGACCACTCTGCTCCCACTGGTGGGCATTCATTTCCTCTGGATTTAAGCATCTCCAAACTGTGTTGTAGAATAGCTTCTATGCAAAATGTGTGTGGAGATATTACTGTGTTTGAATATTGTCATCATCAGGTGGTAATTCCACAGTTTTTGTGTTGAAAAATAAAGAATTCTGACTTAGGTTTCTTTTCAACGAATTCCCTTCTTAGGAATCCCATAACCATAACCTGTCAAAGAATAAATGGACACTAATTGGGACTGTAAAATATGTGATTTCATTTTCAATATTGAATTTAAGCCTAGTGGCAGCATTCTAACAAGCCAAGTATTCTGAATAGGAAATAGAAAAAAAGACTCCCCTTTAATTCTAGCTTGTTTAGGGTTTTTTTCCCCCACTTTTATGTTTAATAGTGAATGATTTTGACTAAACTCACTGAAATGAGGAATGACTTTTTTGGTTACCATGAACAGCAAGAATGGACATATCTAAAGGGTAGAAATGACTGCTGGCTTTTGAAAAGAACTTCCAGGGTTCAACTTCCTAGGTATGCTTTTGTTTTATTTGAAGAATGTCTTGTCAGTCATCAGGCTCTGGTTATTTTAAGTAATGGTAGATATAAGTGCACAGTTCTGGAAAACAGGACCTGATACTCTCCAAGTCTTTATTTAGGTAAATTAATGAGAAAATCCAGTGTTACTACAGAGAAATGAAGTTCAGCACACGAAGTCATTTCAGTCACTGCAAAGTCTGTGAGAAGAAGCTCTTATGCAATATAATGGTATAATCCTTGGAAACTGAAGCAAATGCCTTGTCTCTGTTTGAAGGGGAGAAATCACATTCCCCTTCCATTAAACCGTGCTGATTTGCCAGACTCTTTCCTTTCGCCCCGTCAGCGATCGGTCCGTGGGTCTTTCCCCATTCCCACTCTCCCCTCGATCCACACTTTGAATTAAAGACCCAGAGAGAACAAACCCAATCTGCTTTGCCCGTGCCGAGGGGGCAGAGGAGGCTGAAGCTCTGGGCTCTTTGAGCACACCCTTTTTTCCAGGCTGAGGCTTCGCTTGCAAAGCTCCCTGGCCATGCCTGTTAGCAGTGCGAGTCAAGTCTCGTGGAGCGTGTGTTTGGCAGCGCAGCAGGAGGTGCATCAGCTGTCTGGGAGCAGGGCTGCTGTCGGCTCAGCTGACACGTCCAGCGAGCAGAATGCCTTGCAGAAACGAGGGGGTGAGAAGTAGACACTGAGCAAAAAGGGTCTGAAGGCAGGAGGAGGCTCAACACATCTCGCCGTGTTACGCTTCGTCTTCGCAATTCAAAATGACACGGTTTTAGGAGCTCAGCAGTCGTAATGGAGTACGTGTGTCTGGCCCTGTGAACATAACCCTTTAGAGCCCCTTAAGTTTTATGCTTGGCAACACAGACCTCTGGAGAGGCAGTTTTTAAGGAGAGGGGGGTAAAAACCCTGCCCTGCTAAAGTGGGATTAGAAAGAAGCTCCCCCCTTGCTGTGTTTGACTCACAGAACTTGAAGCGCTTTGTGGAATGAATAAGGATCAATTAAGAGCTTTTCCCTCGTATTTCTCATTTTCTTTCCTTCTCTTTCTTTGTTTTCACATCCATTCTAGTGTGTGCTACCCCAGCATTATTATGACTTCTGAGCTGGTGTCCTTTGCCAGCAAGATGGATCTAGCTGTAATCTCTGTCTCCTCATTAGCAGCCTGCTGTGAATGTGTTCTTCAGCTGATGGCCACGAGTCAGTAATGCACATTTCCTCAACGATACTTTCCCCTCCCAGTGTTACTTTCTTCTCCTTCCCATTGTACAATAATTAACCCTTTTGGCCAGTATGCTGAGATCACCTCCAATGCCACACAGAAGCCCTGCAGGGATGGGAGGAAACAGATGCTCCCAGCACTTTATCATTTAATTATGATTACAGATGTTTTTGCACTCAGGAGACTTGCCTATCTTGGCAGTACATTTCCCACCCAGTCAGCCAGCAGAATGTGAAATATGTTTCTGGGTTGCTTTTGCAATGCAATATTGAGTTACCTCCCAATAGGAAGAAGCAGATCAGGTGGTTTTTTTCTAGAGTGTAGAGTTGATTTCAAATCTAAATTATCATTATTTTTTCAAAGTCCCAACTTACATGAGGATGAATCTGTAGAAATATAGCCTGGGATGTGCTGAGTGATAGCTTGGTTCATCCCTTGCAAGGCTTTTTCTCCTGTGATTTTTTCCCCCTAAACCACATTTTGATGTTGTTCTTTATATTGGTCTGTGCCTTTGGTTTGTTTTCTCCAATTAAGTCGAATGAGTTATTTCATGTGGAGAGTGGAAATCAGCCTGTGGTGAAGAAAACCACCATAACAGTGAACACAGGAGATGTTTTAACTCGGCTGAAACTGAGACACAGCCAGACAAGTTTCACCATGAGAAAGCCTTAAGACAATAGGAGTGATTGCAACAACACTAAATGACCTGAAAATAATGTGGACATATTCTCAAACACATTGATATTAATATTTGCTAGCTTATTGCTTTTGCTTTTGTGTATTTGTATAATCATTATATTTTATGAAGATACAGTTTCTAAAGGTGACTCAGTGGTACACTGTTTTTTCAAAAATCTATATTCTCATTATGTTAGATCTTCAATGAAGATAAGGATTTTTGGGTTTGATTGTTTAATTTCAAGTAGTATATTTGGAAGTAAAGCAGTTCACAAAGTGTCATTGACTTTTGCTTAAGATAATTCAGACATTCAGAAATATCCAAGCAATGTTTGGTGAACCCCTGCCAGATCAGGATATTTTAAGAACTAGTAGATTTTATGATGTCCCTTTGCTGTAGAAATATTCTAGTTCTGGTTTAGTGGCTTAAAAGCTTTAAAAGTAGACTTTACTAATCTAAAAAAATCACTCTTTTCACCAGCCTTTTTAATCAAGATGAGACATCTGAAGTGCCTGGTTATGGTTCCCATTTCATTTGCAAGGTGTTGGCCCTGCTTCCCTCAATATGAACTGTAATGTGGAGGTCACGGGGATGAAATAACATCTTTAAAAATTGTAATGCTGCAGATAGAATGGTAGGGTTATATCACATTTTTGCAATCTAAATTTTTTGAACTAATGTGATGAATCAGGAATTGTGTTTGTTAGAAGATAGAGGTCTTTGACCTTTCTTTGACTTGATTAACCGAGAGTGAAATGGTAATTTTGAAATTGATGGGACTGGTATTTAATTTCTTCCAGTGTTTTGTTTATAATTAAATACTATCACTTTCAATGACCATTTTAATCAGCCCAATCTAAAAATCTCTGGTTGTACTTTTTCCACCAGAATTTGAGATACTGGTACTCGTGGTGTCAGAAAGTGCATCTGTGTGATGACTGAGGGAGCTTGGGCTGTGCAGCACCAGAGCTCTGTTACTTTTCCATGGTGACTCTCCTATTTTCATGCTGGTACCTGCTAAAGCTGCCAGACCCCAGTGACATCTCCTGGGTAATGCTTTAATTCCCCTGAAATTTGGATACATTTTGCCTGTGGCAGCTCCAGAGTCAGGTGCACCTTCCAGTTCCAGGAGGAGCATCGTGCCACTTCTGGGATGGGCACGACATTGCAGGGTGGTCCCATCGTCCCGCCTGGGGCTCCTGTTTGTTGAGCCTGAGCCAGCAGGAGGCTGAGAGATGCTGCTGGACCGTGTGGATCAAGGCAGGCTGCTTTCCCCTCCTCACCTCCCTCATAAGAATGCACTGCCTCAAGTTGAGTGTGCCCTCCGAGCTGTCCTGCAGGAGCCACCTCTGCTCCATCTTCAGTCACCCCTCCCTGGCTGGGAGGAAAGTTGTTAAAAAGAGCCTTTCTCCCTCTGCTCTTACAACGCACTTAGTGACACAGGAAATGTCACTCAGGATGATTAACATTTTAAAGCAGTAAATCTTGAAGGTCAGTCTGAAACAGAGGACAGGGAATGCTCATGGCTTTCCTTCCCTGCCTGCCTCCCAAGAGGGAATGCATTGCTTGAAAGTGGTGGTGGCAGGGTAATAATGACACCTTGCTTTGCCATTATTTTCCATCAATGAAAAGGGTGAGAATGGAGGCACGTTTCCTATAAATATAAAATAAATAAACAATTGTATTTGCTGGGTAGAAAATGCACTACTTTCACTTATTACCATATTCTCAGCAAAGAGCTGCTGCTCAACCCAATGCACCTTCTTCCAACAGTGTCAGATTGCTCTGTAGAACTCATTAATTAAACTGCTGAAATGATACAGTAAACATAAAGAAAACTCTGGGACATAAGAACAGGGATTTTTTTATTTTTAATAATAAAAGATGCCCCCTCTGTAGAACCCCCACCTTACCAAGTCCCCCCTCCCAGCACACATCTTGCTGCCTCCCCACCCCCAGGTTTCTTGCTAAGTGCATTCTGATGCCACATGGAAACATAAAATAGGTAGAATCAAGCAGCCACCAACTATTTATATGCTAATATATATCCCCCAAGCTGAAGTAGGCACCTACAGCCTATTGCTGCTGCTAATGATGACTGTGCTTTAACCTCCATGGGAAAAAAAGGGAAGTATTTTTCCTTCAGAAAACAACTCAGTTTCTTTAAGATGAAATGTAATTATCTGTTATCAGATGTCCTTTAAAAATGGAAGGCCTGTTTAAGCTGCTAAAAATATTGAAGCCCTAATTCCCCCATAATAGCATTTTAATTTCAGCAAATCACAGCTCTATTGTCACAGGACGTTTTGCTGTAGGAATGTGGTAAGAGGTCCACCTTAGCTTTTTCAAGAAACATTTCCCTTTCTTTTAGACATTCAATTAAATCTTTGCAATCATCTAACCTTTTTGTGACACCAAATTTTACTTCCTAAGCGAGAAAACCATGGCCATTAGCATCTAAAAGGCTTTGTTTTAAAAAGTAGTTAAAGACTAATTGATTCATGTATTCTCATCAGAATCCGTTTTGGCTGTTGGGTTACTCATTCCTGTTAGAGAGTTAGAGTTTAATTCATTGCTGTTTTCCATTTAAAACATTCATTTAAAATGCTAGACAAAGTTGGTGGCAAGTCCTGCTGGAGCTGGGCCTGTGAATTGATGCTGATGATCATTTGAGAGAAAGGACAGAGGCAGGTGAGCCCAAGGGGTGCTGCTTTCTGTTCTCAACAAGCACATTTACTTTTCTATTTAAAAAATGCTTATTTATCAACACTTTCACTGCTCTGTATGACATGAGGGGCACAATTTTAGCACCCTCATTTTTACTGATGATTTTGTACTGTCAAGGTGCCTCACACAAAGCTCTTTTGCCAAGAGATGGCTCAGGAGTCTTTTTAACATGTTGAGCTTTGCTTCACGTTTTCTCTTGCACCCTGCTCTTGCTTATCCTTAGAATTTTTGTTCCCCAGGATCAGATGAAAAACTTTTGTGTATTGGCCTCGTTATGATGTGCTGTGTGGTTATAAGAGAGATTTTTAGCCAGCATTCAGCAGCATAGGGACTTCTGGTACTGTGGCACAGTTTCATTAGCCCTGAAGGTGAACATTATTGGTACTCCCATTGAATGCCAAAACATAAATAAAATAAAATACACATAAAATAAAATAAAATAAAATAAAATAAAATAAAATAAAATAAAATAAAATAAAATAAAATAAAATAGAATAAATACAGCTTTCTCTCACATCAGAGAAAACAATATATAAAGCTATTTCCCCACCTGTTTGTCTCCTCTGAACTTTATTTGGGAGAAAGATCTTTGACTTCAGGTGGTCTGTACTGCTTTAGCATGGAATTCTAAATTTATCACGTTTCTTGCTCTGAGTTTTCACTTCCTGGCTTTTCACTTTTAATCAAAATAAACTCGAAAATATAGTTTGGTTGCTAGTGATGCATAATGACATTGTAAACCTCCTGTAACCTGCTTAAAACTCATTATTGTGGTTACACAATCAAGGCAAATTCAGCTCTATGAGGTTTGCTCTCAATATGGTGAGAAGTGCATTAATGAAAGCTCTTTCATTGCCAGAACTGTATAGGTCATATATAAAGCAAATTCTTCTGTATGTTTGTAGAATAATGATGATGATACCAAGGAAGGAACAACAGCAACCAATTGCTGAGACAAGTTTTGCTACCTGGGGTGGAAAAGCAGAGCTGAGAAGTCAAACCTGTGACTTGATGAGATGTTTCTGCTCTAAGCTGGGCCAAATCACTCTCTCTCCTCTGTACCCTTTTGTGATGGCCATCCCAGCATCCAAGGTGTGCTAATAACAGTCACATACTTATTATGCCATTAATAAGACCATTAGAACCCCTGAATATCAGAAATTTACTTGAAGGAGCAAATATCACTTGCAAGTGGGCAGTTACAGCTGAATAAGCATATTTCTTAAGTTAATACAACACATCTTCTAGGATTACTTTAATTTTGATGATGAATGAAAAGAGGGAGCCATTAACAAGCCCTTTAAAAGCTACTGACTTCACTAATACCTTCTGTAAATGGAAATAGCACTTTTTAATCAAGTATTTCAGGTTATAATACTCCCTAGTAAGTGCTGCTTTGAGCATTAATAGTGAATCTTTCTGTGCTCTAATGAAAGGTAAAAGTAAGAATAGCATTTCAAATGGCTAATTATGCTGTTTTGTAGGTCAAGTTATTGAATCAATGTGAGGCTACCTTTTTAGATATATATTTTTTTTTCATTTTGATCATAAATGGGAGCCCCTGTGATTGCATTGCATTAGGGGGAATTCAAACAACAGGAGGGAAATGGTAAGGGATTTGCTCTGGGATGACCCTGCTTGAACAGGGAGCTGACCCAGTTGACTCACTGTGGCCCTTTCCAATCTGGCCAATTCTGTGAATTATTTGCCTGCCTTAGAAAACCTGTACTTTGAGGGAGGTTTTGAAGACAGGAAGAAACCATTGCTATTGTGACATATGTTTTGGAAAAAATAACCTTCCCTGGTGTGCACAAAACTACTGGGGATTTGATTATTTTTTAATTTTTATTATTTTTTTAATATTTGGGGGAAGATTTTATTTATTTATTTCCACGTTCATAGCTGAAAAGATGTGAAGCTGATGCACTTTGACATCTTAGTCATGAAACAAATGTTTGAAAAACCAGGCTCGAGGGAAATAGGACAGTACCAAGGGTTAAGTTTACCAAACTGAGACAAAATGTATGTGTTGCTCTGTGAAATTATCCAAATTTCTGTCCTTAGTAAGCTGGTTTCAAATGGCATAAATGTGTTTGAGCAAAAATAGTGACAGTGTATGATCCAAGAGATAAAAGAACATCAGCCTTTTTTATTATTTATTATTTCCCTCCCCAAATAGGTTTGATACTTTTTCAGAGAGGAGTGATTTCCATCTTATAAATGATAAGATAGACTAGTTTTTCTCTCAAATATTTCATCTTCAGGTAGAGAGCAGTGGGAAATGTGGCAAAAACCCCCCAAGAGACAAGAGACTGCAGCACAACTTTTGCTCTCCTTAAGCTGTCACACCAGCTGGGCATTATTTGTTGAGCCCTGGAAATTGTTTTACACTGCTCAGTGTAGAATAACATCCTTCTTTAAGGTTTGTTACCACAATTATAAGTCTTACAAACACCAGTCCTGTGGTGTCACTTCCAAGCAGCAAAACACCACTTGGATAAATTATTGCCCACGCTGAAGTGCCCCTTCAAACTTAAACCTTTCCCTCTCCCTCTCCCTACCACATCCACGAGCTCTTGGGCCCATATATTATTCATTACAATCAAATAAGACACAGTGGTGGCTCAGTAAACTTGCTTTTCATATAAGAATTGATTTTATTGAGTAAAGCTCAGTGCAGACCCTGCTTGCAGCAGCCAGGGCTGAAATGAGCAATTCTCTCATTGTAATAATGTGCTTCTGTCATCTCCTTATTATCAGCATGATAAAAGATGAAATATTCACAGATGCTGCCCTCCTAACCTGATCACAGTTTGATATTTGAGCTTTGGAAATGAGTTTTATAGGCTTTAATATACTCCTTGGCGGAGTGACCCCTGAAATTAAACATTATTACAGAGCGGATATTTAAAAAGCTGGGGCCACAAATTACATCAAAATGAAAATATTAAGGAGTATTACGACTATACCTAGTGGGAACTCGCTGCTGCTGGAACTGGGAATGCCATAAAGCTCAGCACATTGGTGTCAAAAACATCAGAAAGAAATAATAACAGCACAGCCACCTTGACTTCACTTATTTTATACTCAGGGGCTAAACTGAATTACTGCAATGGGTTTTTTCCTACCGGCTGCTTTTCCAGGAGGAAAAGGCACATTATTCTCTACTTCTTCTTCTGCAGCACCCTTCCCAGTTCTTCTAAAATGCACATTGCTTCTTTTCTGTGCAAACACCAATAAAAAAATACTTAAGTGTAGTGAAACCAAAGATTACACTTCCAAAAAATAAAAAAAGAATCAGCCAACATCACTAGGTGGAACATTCTGATTCCATTTCTGTTGCTGTCACTGTTGGGATGGACAGGTTTCTGCCAGAGCCTGGGACATGCAGAGCTAAGGCACAGTCCTAAATGTGAAAATAGAGAGGTGTACGACATATAGTAAAGATTTTTCAGTCCAAATACTGGATTGTTCAAGTTAGGAAATGGCAAATTTTAAATCCCTGTAAAGCTGATTTTACCAGAAAAGGAGAACATGTAATTTCTTAATTTACATGAAGCATCAGTTAAAAGATGACAAAGAAAGATAAATTACAAGGAAGGGGATGAAATATTTGGGTATATTTTTTGAGGTTTGTTCAGATATGCAGAAATTAAAGAGAAAAATCCTTATAGAAAGTTCTGTATGCAGAGCCTTTGGCTTTCTGCTGGTTGCAGAGAGCACTGGACAGCCCTTGGAAAGAGGACTGAAATGTGAATCCTGTACAAGTCATTCAGGGGGGTGGGGAGGGTGGAAATGTTTCCTCTTTCTGTCACAGAGAGAGGGGTTTTTGGTCCTGCTTTGTGGAATTTTGGTTTGGTTTAAACTGAGGCTTCTCGTGACCTTGTGGAGTTCCTGTTGACTTCAGCGTGCCAGCCTAAGTGCATGAGCTGCAGATTTCTTTTTGAAATTCATAATTAATCAATGCCTTTTAAGGCCATTTTGAAAATTTGTATTTCCATCTTAGCTTTTTCGGCTGGCTGGGTGCTGAAATACACTCCATTTTCAGCCTATTTATAGTTCTGAGTTCTGGATTTGTGCTAGTTTGGACATCACCAAGTCAATGTGATTGTAATATCCTCTGCACTGATCTAGGCAAAGCTCCTGCTAAATTGAGCTCAGCAGGAGCAAGTCCAGTGACCTCATAAATAGTGGAAATGATTGCAAATCAGAATTCATGTATGTCCCTGGCTCAGTGGGTAACTGTGTCCCCCACAAAGGAAGCAATCATCTCTTTCAAATTTCTGTTTGCCCTTTCACTCAGATGTGTTTGAAGATAAGCTGGAGGGGGAGATCTTGCAGAGTCTGACAGAACAGTTACTGCAAATCTAAAGTGAATGTCCTGTGTCCAACAGCACTGATGTTTCAAACATCATCCCTCCTCTAAAGAACTTGGGCCATGAGGAGTTATAGTTCCCTAGCTGGGCTTGGCACTTTTTTTTGGCATCATTTTTTCCTAAATGACTTTTTTATCCTAGTCAAAATACGATTTCCTTTGGTTTTCCTTACTATTCTGTGATCTTCCTTGTTAGTATTCCTAGTTTGGTGTTGAAGCCATGGAGTTTCCTCTGCAGTTTTCTTTCAGTAATGTGCTATACTGTTATTTTACTTCAAACAGTGCTTTCTTTGCCAGTCTGCTGAATGTTGAGAGTAATTACTCTTTAAGTATTAATAAATATATTAAGGATTCTCCCCTTAATTTCTGTACATTACCACGAATCTTGTAAAACAGGAATCCAGTTCTTCGCATTCTCTTCTCTTTTGCCTTATTGGGAACATAAATAGATATAAGTTGTTATGATTGCAGACACACTAAAGTGCTTTATAAAAGGGAGAATCCATCTAGCCTCATATCCTGGCTGTACCACAGCCTTAGGGAAAGCACAGAGGAGATGTTTGCTGGGGTTTGATGCTTCCTAAGAAAGCAACTGCACCCAGGTTTTCACACCGACCTTTGTAAGAACAAGAAACCTGACACGGAATGGGCAGTATTTGTGAAAGGCATTCATCTGTTGGCTTTCCCCCTCCACTTTTTAGACAAGGAAAAGAGAAGTAAAAGCATAGAATCAGTGAGGATGGAACAGACTGCTGACCTTTTATGCTTGTCTCAGATCCTGCACAGACATTTTAGGCATTTGTGTATTCACATTTTAGTTGCCTTTTTATTTTTCTAGCTCCCTAAGTAGCCAGAAAACACAAAAACTGTGGGTTACACCAACTCAGCCATTACTGGTAATTAAGCAGCTGTATTTAAGTTGTGGGTTTTTTTTTCATATCACACTTAGGCAGACATACTGAGAGCCAGCAAATCAAAGTTAGAGGTGGACAGTTCTCCCTGCTGGCATCTTGCACAGGTCTCTAGAAAATAGAGGCAGTCCATATCAGACATGCTGAGCACCCTGTTCTTTGGCTGTACAGTAGCTCCTTTTACACAGGCTGCTGTGACCCCATCCACTGGTCAGAATTCCTGGGAATTGTGTTCTTAGGCATGGATTTCTTTGGGATTGGAGGTACATTTTGGACCATATTCTCTTCTTGTTCCAGGGCATAGTGACCTCCAGTGGCAACAGTCCCTTGAAACAGAATCATCTGACACCACAAACTATCCAGGAGGAAAATTATGTAGATTTTTTTTTCTCCCTTTTGCTAAGACAAAGCCCATCCCTACAACAGAAAGAATGGTGGCTAAAGGAAATATTCTTGCTGAAAACTAGGAATGACAAAGTATGAGTTACCATGGCAAACACAACCTGGTGTGTAGGCTGAGGTGAGAGTTGAAGGTCCTTCCTTTGTAGAAGCAAAAATGCTCCTTGTAGAGTAGCTCCTGAGATCCTGTGTGTGCACAACTCCTGGGGCACCTCTGGAAGAGTTTAGCCTGGAACAAGTCACTGACTTGGGAAAAAACCCAGCCAAGTAGATATTACATATTTTTGAGGACAGAGAGAGGCACAAAGCTGGCACCTGAGTGAGTGATGCTCAGGAGGCAAAAAATCACTGGCAAGCTGCTGAAGGGAAGGGAGGAGGCAGCAAAGTGGAGCTCAAATAGGGAGAAACCACTAAGGATGAGCCACTGAATTTTAGAAGTATTTATCAAAGAGAACAAAAAGGAAATGTGTGTGTAACCTAAAGCACGAGCTCTGTTTCTCAGCAGATTGAATAAGGATTTCAGCTGAGATTGCACCTTTTTTCCTGGGGTGGGTTCGTTGGTTTGGATTTGGGGTGGGAGTTTTTTTCCCCATATTATTTGGTTTCCTGCACAATTCAGGAAACATTTTGTATAAATCTTCATATCAGGGTGCCATTTACTGTGAACACAACCTCTGTTCTGTCCTTGCTCTGCTAATTAGTCACACTCGGAGGGGGTGTGTGTTTGGACAAAGGCATTTCTTACCTTTTTCTGCAGTTCAGTTAAGTGGTCTGCCTTTATATTTGTGAATCGACTCAAGATTGGCATCTTTAATTGGAATTTATTTTATGTTGCCTTTAAGTTTATTTAATTGCATCATTGGAAGAATTTTATGACCACGTAATGGAAAGAATAAGAAAGGTTTAATTAAACTCTGAACTTCTTCACATTTCTACTCATAAAGTAGTTGCTTAATAGTTTATTTCCAAGGTGTCTTTCCAAGGTGTCAGTTCTTCTTCCCCTTTTGCTCATCTAACTCTCCTTTTCTCCCCCTGCCCCTTCCCAAATGATTTAGCATTTGGCTGAATCCATTTTTTATTTCAGCATTTGTGATCTATGCTGGAGACCCCATTATGTCCAACATAAAATTGTATTACTGGAATGTTTTATCGTTGTCTGCAGAAGTGCTGTGCTATTTTAATTGCAATCCAGCTATTAATGAATGAGGAAGATCTATAATCTTGTGGGCATGAGTGATACATCTGGCACTTCAAACCCAAGCAGGGCCTTTCTTTAGCTGTATGGACAGTTCTGTACTATTAGTGAGGAAGGAGAAAAATCTTATTGCTTAAATAATTTCATTTTCTTGCTTCATATAAATATGAACACTCTTTTTGAATATGAGCACTCTTTTTTCCTGAAATCCCCTATTTTCTTACTCATTTGTAAGAGTGGATGACAGTCAGCCTTGGTATGCTGAGCCTGTCAACCTCAGCTGAAATAACACCAGGCTGGGAAATATTCAAGCAGGCAGGTACCTCCTTCTTGTGGACCCTCCAAATTGAAAGCATGATGTCAACATGACCACAGGATCAAAGAACCATCAAGGTTGGAAAAGACCTCCCAAGACCATCGAGTCCAACCTTTGAACGAGGCCGTTTCTGTTCAGAACTCCCACAGCATCTGGAATTCACAGCCTCTAATTTCTGTCTCTCAGAGTTTGCTCTGATTATCCTAGAGGCAGGTAGAGTGAGAAATGATGCCTTGCCTGGCACTGAACCAGTCAAGATACTTGGAGAGGCTCCAAGGTCAGTAGGTGGAAAGAATATTTTGCTTTCAGAGGCTCATTATGTGTGAGAGGGATGAGGCTGCTCTGCTAAGCCTTGGGATCGGGGTGTGAACTGTCTGAGTCCCCAATAATTACTCTGGTGGCTTTTGGGGCAGCTCTGCTGTGCATTCTGAAGTTACTCTCTGGATCTGTTCTTCCTGCTTTTGGTGGTTAACAAATCAGCCTGTTGAATATTTAAGCATTAAAGGAAAAGAGAGAAATTGTTAATTAAGCTCTGAAAGTCTAAGCCAGCACCAATCTGTGTGTTTATGGGATCCCTTGGCAGAGTTCTTTATGTGGCACTGCTATTAAAAGCCAAGGGAAAAATAAAGTGTAGCGTATGTAAATAAAGTCCAACAGGGTATGATTCACATCTGGGAAATCAGCGTAGAGTGTAATTTCAAGAGCTGAGGGACATAATGATGTTTGTGCTAACATTTGTGGGCTTTTAGAAAGACAATCTGAGCTACTCCCAAGGGCTACACTTGCGGTGTCATCTCGCCTGAATAACTGGTAGAGCTAAAGAGATGCTGCTTGTGTCCTGCAGGCCCTTTCCAGGGAGGGAACTGGAGTTCAATCCCCGTCTCCATGTGCTCCAAGGAGCCCAGAATGTGGTGCTGGCAGCTCGGGTGGCAGTGGCGGGGCCGTGTTGGAGCCGCAGCCCCAGCAGCAGCCGCAGGACTGCAATACCCCCTCTGCAGGCTCCCGGCGCTTGCAAAGCCACTCTTTGTCAGCCCTTGCTGCGGGTTCCAGCCCTGCCACGGAGCCCAGGGGTGTGCCAGGCTCCCGTGGGTATCTGCGAGTGGGTGTCTGCATTTCACACCTCCTCTGGCCCGCCGCCCTCGGGTGTTGGCAGATGTGTCCGTGAGGCACAGCTGGAGCATCCTTTGCCTGGCGAAGGAGCGCAGGCTGTTGGAGCGGGGTGTGACAAGTGGCACAAAGCAAAACCCCTCTGCGAGTGTTGTCACACAGAAACAGGACGTTTAGCGGAGGATTTGAAGTCTTTACGAGCCGTGCTGGCGCTCTCCGTGTGTTTCTCGGCTCCCTCGGTTGTCGGGGCTGGGCAGAGAGTTCCCCCTTCGCTGTCACCACAAAAAGCTCCTGGAGGTGCCGCTATTGAACAAACACAGCTGAGATACAAACCAAGCTATAGAACCTTCCCATATGCAGTGGAAGGTGTTGGGGGAGTGGGATTATTTTCCTTTCTTTTTTTTTTTCCTTTTTTCCCTCTTTTTTTCCTCTTTAAAATGCTTTTGGAAGTGGCTAATGAAGTAGCCACTTGAAGCTCTGATGCCGAGAGCAGCTTACAGGCTGGGTTGTCAGGCTGTGACTCATGGGGTAGCTCAGAAACCTTCTTTTGAAATTAAACTTGGAGTAGTTCTGGCATATTTTGTGCTCCAAGTGAATGCAAATAGTGAAGCGGAGCACTAGAGGGAGCCTGTCTTTAGGACAGAGCTTTGATGAACCAGTTCCCAGGTGGGCACAGTGGAGCAGAGACTGAAACATGCAGGTGCCCGGCTGCAGAAACTGGAGCTTTGATAGAGTGTGGTGTTATCCAGGATGCTTCCAAAACAAAGCAGAGGCATTAGAGATGGTAGAACATGCCTGAGCACAACTGTAGTGGTTTTAACTGTGTTGCCTCTGCCAGTGCTCAAGGTTTTTTCATTCAGATTGTCCCTTATTCCATTGAAACAGCAGAAACTTTCCATTCGTTCATTCTGCACGGTTGGGGAACAACAGAAACAGCACCACGTTATCCTTTAAAGTGATTATAGATCCATCTGAAACTTGGGGAGCTAAAAAAGTGTCAGGAACAGTAACAACTGTCAAAATAAAGATGTAGATTCGTGGCACTGCTGTTTGGTTTTGGGTTTGTGTTTTTTTTTAAAAAAAAATAAGTTACCCTGCCATCAGTTTAAAAACACGTTTTAGTGTTGCAGAAATTTGTAATGCTGAGCTCCTGGTGGCAGCACAGGAGCAGTGCTGATCTCTGGTAAATCCTAACGATATGTACAAGAATTTAAAGTAGAGGAAAAACACGAGGCAGCACAGAAAGGAAAACTCTGAAATCACATGATTCTCTGTTCTACCAAAAACCAGAAAAAGAAAAGGTTTTACCAACGAATTTCCCAATTATGACTCAAGCAACCACTCAAAAATCCACTTCATACTGAAGTTCTTTGCGAGTTCTAGGGTGAAAGGCTAATGGGTTTGCTTTCTAAAACATGTCCATTCCTTTGCTTGCGTTGCTGCAAGCTAATTCACCAGAGCTCCGCATTGTAATTGGCAGATTTGGTCCTTTGGCTGGTGGAGACATTGCAGAAGTGACAGGAAGAGCTCTCAGGGAGAATGGAGCCAGATGATGTGCACAGCTGTCAGAGCCTGCTGGAGCTGGAGCTGCTCGCACTCTGCAGGCATTTCTTGGCCACCTTGCTACCAACAGGGAAGTAACCAAAGGCAAGACTAAGACTCTGGTGATGAAGGAGTGTAGTGTTACAAATTCAGGGCTTTTAGTAAGGCAGAATCATTAGAAGAGAAGATTGAAATATGTTAATGAAGTGAAGTAACTTTTCTGACACAGGTGGAGCTTTTTATTTGCAAGCTGAAATGAATTATCTGGAAAATTAACATTGATTCTGTAACACACAGACTGTCTGAAAGGAACATTTAGGGCTCGTTTCACCTCTGAGTCCTTGCACCTGTGAAGTTGGGTATTTGAGTCACCTGGGTTGCAGAGGCAGGGCTTAAATCCAAGGAGAAGTGACCTGATTGCCTGTGTTGATGGCATAAGCTAGCGAGTTTATGGCAAGAGGGAAACACTGTCATGAACGTCCTAGAAAAGAGGGAGAAAGAAGGATGGAGAAAGGCCAGTAAAAGTTATCCTGGCTCAAGTGTGAGGGCACACACTGAGAGCAAGAGCTGCAGCACAGAGGCAACCAGCCATCTCTGGAGTCACAGCCCTGGTAAGAATGAGTGTTTCTGTAAGACTAATGGGGAGGACTCCGTTTTTTAAGGTGGACAGGCACCTCAAGTCTCTATTTTTCATATTTAAATTAGATATTTTGGTTATTTCTATTTGTCCTTTCCAGTGTTCACCTCCAATTATTTTAGGGAAGAGTTCATCCTGGTATGAGCTTCTTGTGGTGATTTTTTTCAAAAGCATTGCACAGCAGGAGCACTCACAATAAAATTGCAGTTTACTGCAATGAATAAGAATGCCGCTCAGAAGGAAGAGAGGACAGACCAAAGTAATATTGCTTAGGCTTGTCTCTGATAGGCATCACACTGTCTGAAAAGTAGGCAGTGGGTCCCAGCAAGGTGCTCCAGGTTGGGCAGTTAATTCTTTATGCTGAATGAGGCAGAGGCTTCAATGAACCCTTCAGGTGCTGAGCAGCATCTTAGTTTACTGCATGGCTGGGAATAGATATTGTCTCTGGATATCAGGGATTGGGCTGCATAGCAGGATTGTCTGGGTACAGGATGTAGAATGCTGATAAATCTCTTGTCTGGTGTCCTGGTGTTTGGAAACACACTCTGAAATGGGCAGAGATGAGTTCAGGGTTGGCCACAGAGGGTTCAGACTCCTAATCAGTTCCCTGAAGTGCCTGAAGGGTCTAAGCCATTCAGAGTTAAGGCATATTCTGTCTCCTGTTGAAGCAGCAAAGAATGTTAAAATTGTGGGTTATAGAACTGTCTGGGGGAATTGGCCCCAAATTGGTTCCTTGCCTGTTATCTGTACTCAGTTTATATATATATATATATATGTATGTTAACTGTGGGGCCCAAAGCTTCATTTTGGATATTCCAGCTAAGGCTTTACTATAGAAAATATTGAAGGCTTTACAAATTGACTTGTCATCCTTGTGGAGGCCCATACTAATCTAAATATCATTCAGTTTTTAGGCCAGGTGACATAAAGGCAGACCTATAGCCTTATGATATGCCAGGACAGTGTCTGGGTGTGGACAGGGAGCCTCAAACCCAGCACAGCCTGCACGTGTCCTCGGATAGAGGACAATGAGATGGAATTCTTTCCTGCAGGAACAAACAGTGCTTCCCTTTTCCCCGTTCCTTTGTGTATGTACAGCTGTGGCAACTGTCCTTTTTGTTTTGTGGAAAACATTAAGCATCCTTCATTTTGATGAGAAACTGGAGGCTGGTTGAATTCTGAAGCAGAAAGGGAGGCAATGGTGGTAAAAAGGGGTTGCTGTGTGCATGTGCTCGTATTTGCTATGCTGGCATCTTGATCTGACTTTGCCTCTTAGCTATAGTGCAAGTTTCTCTGTGGGCTCTGTCAGATCTAATATTGCCTACAATGAGAGCTGAATTTATTATGGTACTTGTACCTCTCTTCTCCTTCCTACCTGTGGTGACCTCTCTATGCTCCAGGTCAGCTGGCTGAATTCTCTCAAGTCTTTTATTCTTGTCTGTGGTTTTTAAGATGCTTGAAAGTTTCTGCAGATCTTTGCTATTGAAACGTCTTCGATTTGAAGTCTGCAGTCAAGATCCCACATTTGCTGTACCAAGTGATGTTTTGTTGGTGGCTCCTGTCTCAGTTTACAGTCTAAAAGGAAAACAATAGAGAGGAGTTTAGTAAAACAAACTGTGAGGAAACTGGAGGGACTGAAAGACTCTTCCTTCTTAGAATGAGGAGCAGGTCATTATAACCATAAATATGAGAATACTTAGTTAATTTCTCTTCACACAATGGCATTTTCACACAAACACAGCCTGCCTTGTGATGACAGATTCTTTCCTTGCAAAAGTCCCTATTAAACTGCTTCTAAAAGGATTTAAAGAGCAAATTCCAGTTGGTGAAGCTTAAAATCAGAAAGTTACAAAATAAGAAATGGATGTTGACAGGACTTGCCTAGAGACAGAATATTCCTACTTTCTCTCAAGTTACAGCACAATTTTCCAGTCTTTCTTCCTCTTCTCTCAGTGTTGCAGGTCCCTTGCAGGTCTTATTGGACTGGCTATTCTTAGCCCAGGGTTTCAATAATGGAAGGGTATGTTTAACAGGAACTAAAATCATCTGGTTTTGGATTTTAAGCAGGTTGCTGAGACTTTGCCAATATCACCTGCACTACCAAACCTTCCTTCCAATTCAGTATTTTAGGGCCACAGCTTTAATTTCTTCAGAAGTCCCTTAGTTTGTCTTTGGCACCTTGTCTAAGTAAGAGAGGGTCAAATGTTTCATCATGTGAGCAGCTGTCAGTGTTTGGTCTGTTCTTTACCTCTCTGCTGTTTCTCAGTGAGCTCCTTTGGAATCCAGCTGAGAATTTCCATGTTTATCTGCACTGTATTTGCTGACCTTTTATCTGAGATTTTTCTGCTGGGAAGTATTACAAGCTCTCTTGGAGTCCAAAGACATTATGTCTGTTACTCTGTCCCATCAGTTCTCATTGTGAGTTTTTCGCAGAAGTTAATCAGATTTGTTCAGCCTGACCTGCTATCTCATGATTTCCCATTGTACCTCTCCCTTTGCATGTGTCCCTTTATCGTTTATGTCACTTGTGTCCCCGTTGTAATGACTGTATCCCACATACAGACCCATTTTCATTCACTGTTAGTCACCTTTGCTTCCCTTCTGATTTCTGTACTGCTCCTAATGCTTTTTTCCTCTGCTTCACTTATTTTAATATTTACCACTGCTCCATCTGTGTTTCTTTTTCAAGTCTGACGTATATAAAGTGAATAGGGTGTGAATTGGTCCTGAATGTGTTGGCCTCCCCTTTTTTTAAAGTAGGAGGAATTCAATCTCTGTGTATATAAAAGACATCTGAGCCATCAAGAGACAGTCTATGGCTGTAAGCAAACCCAAATTCTGCTAATTAATAGGAACACAAACATTTCCTAAGAGAACTTTGCTCTTCTCAGTGAGGCTAAAAATCCTTATTTTCTGAAAAGTGCAGGAGTGAATAATGTATGTTGAAACAGTTCAGACTTCGAAGCAAGGAGAATAAATCCTAAACACAGATTTTCAGATCGCAGTTATAAACCTGGAAGGATGAGTTGAGTTGTTTGTTTGTTTTCCTCTCAGTATAGGACAAGTAGTGCTGCAAGAAAAGCCCGATTGAAGTTGACAGATGCAAGGAGGTGATGGGAAATGGTTTAGAGGAGGTTCCTTTGGCCACAGACTCTGCAGGAATATCAGCACAACCGGCGAGTTAACTGCAAAAGATTTTGCCTCAAAAAAACATGTCTAATTTCATTTTTAAAACCCTTCCAGTGGAGGTGAAACTGTCTTGTATCTGTGTATTATTTAACCCCAGGAGGGTTTCATAATGGACATCAAAACAGATGAGTAGTGACAGACACTTCCTGAAGTCTGGGGCAGCCGTTCACACTTGGGCATCCAGTGACCGTCCCCATCGCAGGCACTTTCGTGCATTTCTTTTTTTGCAAATTAGAAGTAATTTCAGGAGCTCTTTCTCAATTCTCTGGCCGTGCTTGTTTCTTTCCTTGAGGTGCTTATTGTATTTCTCCTCACCATTTCATGACTGTTATGTTCATGTTGGTGTTCCTCTGGTATTTGATGCTTTGGGATATAGAACGGAATATGCTGAGCTGAAAGGGACCTGTCAGGATTATTGAGTCCAACTCCTGGCCCTGCACAGACACCCCAACAATCCCACCCTGTCCCTGTCCAAACCCTCCTGGAGCTCTGGCAGCCTTGGGGCTGTGCCCACTGCCCTGGGGAGCCTGGTCAGTGCCCACCACCCTCTGGGGGAAGGACCTTTTCCTGAGGTCCAACCTCTGCCCTTCTTGTGTTATCCTGAGCAGCTCAAGCACAGCATACAGTCCAGAACCTCTGCAGTAATCAGTAAATTAATATTAGAAATGATATTGTGTTTGCATCTGCTGTAGTTCTATTCTTGAAGTGCCTTTGAAATGTTTAAACTCATGTTCAAACCATCTCAAGAGATTTTTGAGATCTGATTTTTATTCTGATCTACCACAGTTTAAAGAGCATGTGTTGATGATTGAGAAATTGGCTCTTGATTCCTGGAATTTGAGGCAGTAACCAGTTGCCTAAACAGAAGATTGAATCACAGGAGGCACTACTGTCCTAGCTAGACATCTCTCTTAACCAAACCAACCCATTTTTCAGGGAGGCACCATTGCTCTGCAGCAAATGGCCATTGCCCCTGTGCTTCAGCTGCACTGCCACAGGTTTGGGCAGAGCTGAAACCTGGGAAGCTGCAGTTTCATTCCAGGGTGAAGGAGAAGGTGACAGAGGCCAAAGGTTTAGTAAATCCCTGATGTGGGACCTGCTGAAAAGCCCAGCTATTGAAAAATCTACCAATCTCCCATGTTCAGGGGTTGTTTTCCTGCACTGCTCTTCCTGCCAGGGTTCTGGGAGGGTTTGATACAGGCAAGAAAACGATCATGAACTTCATCCTCTTGTCCACTGTGTTTAGCTCAGATGGTAAAGGATCCCAGTGCCACAGAATGATGTCCTGCCCAGACTACTTGGTCATTTACTTTTCAGCTCAATATTTGGATTATTGATGTTCTGGACAGGTATTTCCAGTGCATCTTTGTTGAAGGTTGTTGTTTGGTTTGGGTTTTCATTGCAATCTGTCTTCCCCAGCATTCCAGTGATCTGCTGAAATGTTTGGACTCCCTGTGCTCATAGTGACAGAAGTTTGATTTGTACCCTTTTAATGTAATCTCAGCTTACTAAGTTTGCATATTAGATTTCCTGGAAATCACTGGAAGAGGAAAGGGATTGCTGTCTTTTATGGAAAGAATTTTTCCTTGAGTTTTTTTCAAATCCATGTATGCTTTCCCTTCATAGATTATTTCCCCCTCCTGTGTTTCCAAAGTGCTGTGCCAGAACCCTTGTGTCCCATTCAGCATGAGATTGATTACTCTGGGTGTTTTGGGGACTGAGTGTGTCTCCAGGCATAAATTCCTCCCTGCATATTCTGCTGCTGTTGGCTCTGTGCTGCAGCAGTGAGTAATCACACGGGGCAGGGCTTGGCATGTTGGGCACACAACTCTGTGTCACAGCAAATGGCTTTACAACAGCCACTGATACCATCCACAGGGCAGGATTTTCTTTGCCCTGTGACATTTCTTCCCAGGAAGGAAATCTGGCCATCGTGTCTGGGCTGGAATACAGAGCATAAAGCTTCCAGTTGCTGTCATTTCTCTTGGGAAGTGAGGGGGGGGAAGGAACAGTGAAGCTTCTTTCTGTTTTTAACAACAGGCACCTTTTTGTTCTATCATTCCAGTGAGATTCTGCTCCACTATCACACTCGGGTGTAATCTTCAATATTATACTGGAGCAGTGCAAGGTTCCTCACTTCCACTCTTTTAGGGTATTTGACCTCCTGAAGGGGAGAAGGGAAACTGAGTGTGTGTTTGTTTGCTGTATAAATTGTTTCCAGAAGTGCCTAAAGAGATTGGGAGGTAAGGTTAATGATTATGGTGAAGGAAAAACATCAGAGCAAGGGTGTCCAAAAGGGCTAAGTGAGCACAGAAATCCTCCAGAAGTGAAGGGGAATCACTGTGGTAGAAAATGCTTAACCTTGTTGCCAGCAGTGGGGTTTTTTTATTAACTAATCTTTGGACACTTTTTGCCTCATTTTTGGCTGTGTGACAACCTAGTGGAAAGTAGGAAATAGATGTTTTTTCTCTTGGCCTGTATGATAACAGACCAACAACTGATAAATACTGTGGAACTCTTAATTGCTCCTGTGGGTGAGGCTAACAAAATATTTATTGCTAGACAATTGGATCTGTCTGGACACCCAGATTTTCCTTGCAGTGCTCACAATACCCTTGAAAACACGTTTGTGTTTGGCTGTCACTGTGCATTAGAGGCAGATAACAGATCCATTTCCACCTCTATTTTATTTTATAACTGCACAGTGATTTCATTGCTGTGGTGCAAGCTAAGCTGGTGGTCTTTGGTTTTGTTCTCTGAATAGTGGCAGAGCTGCAGCTGCTTGTTTTTCCTTTACATGTAGCTCTTTCATTGCTGCCAGGACAGAAATCATTAGATGCCATGACAGGAGAGCAACTCTGAATATCTTTTGGTCCAGTAAGGCATTAAAGTTGCAAAAGATTTTAGCTGTGAATTTTGAGCACTGAAGTTAAAAGAAATGAGAGCTTTAAGTCTGATTGTAGAGTCAGTCAATGTGAAGGGAGAAAAAAGGAATGTGGCAAGAGACAGGCAGTCCTCTCTTATGGAAATACCTTTCATATGATGGCCATTGTCTTTTCACCAGTTCTTTGAAGCAGAGGCTTCATCTGAAGCACTACTTTCCTCTCTTGCACTGTCCAGGTTGTTTCATTTGAGGCTGTAGAAAGGAGCTGAGGAACTGAGCAACAAGCTCAAATGTGTTTGGGAAACCAAAGAACTTACACCAGGTTTTAGAACACCTACTAAAGTGCATCCCTCAGGAGGGGACGGTGTGGAGTCCAGGAGCAAAAAGCTTGTGTTTCCTCTAGAAAACCCTCCAGATCCCATATATTTCTTTCTGATCAAAGATTTTCTTTCACTACCTTATTAGGTTAGAAGTTTTCAGCATTTCCATGAAGTTTGTTTGGGAGGAGACAGAACACTGTAAATTGTAGCTAAAAATACAATTTTTCTGTAACTGTCATCACATCACTTGGGCTAATTGATTTTTCAGTAGAATGACATCCAGTAGGTAATAAGAAATATTCATGAAGGAATCTCTGAAAACCAAGATCTTCCTCCTACCCCAATAAACCAGGAAAATTCATTATAGTACTCAAGAAGAGTGAAAAATAAGACATCATTAGAGATTATTTTCAGTCTGATTTGAGGACAGTTGGAATTCCTTTAAGTGTCAATGAATTTAGGTCTGGCAAAACTCCAGTTCCAGCAGGGTTTTTTCCACATATGCCCTGGGAGAAGGCATGAGGAATTTAGAGACTACAGAAGAAAGGGAGAATTGCAGGACAAGGGGAGAGTAACAAGAGGAAAGCCATAGAATATCAGAGTATAGTGGCTGTTTGTGAAGTTATTCATTTAGAAAATGGGATGGATGAGACAACTGGTGGTCTAAATGTCCCATTGTGTGATGTGTGAAGATTTTAGCATGTTCCACAGACCTAGCAAATGGAGTGTGGTCTGGCAGCTGCCTTAGAACTTGTGATCTTTGTGGTTTTCAGTGTTGAGTCTGTACAGAACTTTCCCCTCAGTGAGAGTGCAATGACAGTAAACTTTAGAAGAAGTTATCCACCCCATGAAGCCAAAACACAAAGGAAGATTTAGGTTTGTGGAACAGAAGAACCCAAAGCCACCAGAGTGTTCCAGGTGAGCTGCAGAAATAGGGTGTATTTTCTTACTGTGTGGTCCATGAATTAGCAAAGTGATTAGTAAAGGGTGCAATTTGGACCATCCAAATCTAAGCCACCTTAGAGGGGCGTTTTCCTTCCTGGATTTGCTGATAGCCAAGGCTAGAAGTGTAGCAGGAAGGATACTGGGAGAAGTGGGAACACTACACAGGAGTTGAAGGTAATGAGGTTAATTGATTTTTGTCTGATGGACTGTTTATTTACTCTAAAATTCATGTGGATTGCAAGGGCTTGGTTGCTTTCTTCTTGGAAACAGAGTAATGTTTCTGAACCCCCAAACACCTCCTGTCCTGTGAGCTCAAAGACCCTTCATTAATCTATTTGACAATGCAACTGGGGATAAATGTTGGGGTTTTTTTCCTGAAGAACCTAAGGATTTTGTGTTCTTGCTGCAGTCAGTGTTAGGAACGCTCCCTAGTTATGAGAGAAAATGCCAACCACGCCTCCCTGGGATCCTGCTGGCTTTTCTTTGTGCCTGCAATGCTGTGCTAAGGCAGAGTTTTGCCTCCTGCCTTCTGTGCTGCCACTGCTGACGACGTGGGGCTGCCTCGTTTTGCTCACTCCCTGCTCACCATCTGCTCACCGTGGTTGGGATGTTCCACCCACCGAGCTGAAGACTTTGGGGCTCACTGGGGCATGATCAGGAGCACTTGGCAGCCACAAGGTCTCAGCAGGGGGACTGTGGAATGTAGGCCAAGACTGACAGAAAGCCTATCGTGTTGTTATAGTTTAATTTGCTTATGCCTGAGCCAAGGCGGTTGCCTGAACTCCAGGCTTTGTTTATTTTTACTCTTTTTCAGAGAAACTTTAGTTGTTGGAATGGTAGCTGGCAGCAGGCATGTTCCCTCTCCATGTACAGTAGGGAGGGAAGAGGGCAAGCACATGGAATCAGCTAACTTCAGGATTTTTCCAAGTCTATCAGAGGTGTTTTAGGTTTTTAGAATCTGCCTCACTGTTATCTCCCCACTACTGAGATGTGACACGTAAAGGTTTTATGATGTTTTCCTCCCTTCAAGGAAACCATCTACCTTAGAGGTGAATAATCCCTGCTTTGGTTGTTTGCAGAACTGAGCAGTGCTCTGGATTCCACTGTTTGGCAACATGTCTAAGAGTTACTTGTTGTGTTTCTGTCTCATTGTCTCACAAGGCATGCCAGTGTACTGAGGCATGTAATAAATATTTAGATGCACAGACGTGAACATAGGAGGTGTTAATACACAAAAACTCTGAACCCAACCCCAGACTGTCACCTGGCTTGCCTGCTAAACCAGTCTCATCCTCTTGTGCTGTGTGTCTTAAAACAAGACCTGGCTGAAGTCTCTCGAGTTCCTCCTTCCTGCCAACCACCGACTTTCTACAGCCATTTGGGTTTTTCTGAACTGCAGCAGCTGAATTTATTGAAGCTGCAGATATCTAAGTGTTGGACACTTGGAATATGAATCAGAGCTCGTGCTGGAATGCAGCCTCGTCTCCCAAAAGCTGAGGGAGTGGTGCCTGGTGGATGTTTTACAGCCTGCGTGGGTTTTAGTGCAGAGAGGGTGGTGCCCCAGGGCAGCTGTTGATGTTCCGTGTGTGCAATGGAAATGCACATTGAGGAGGCAAAGGGCATTCCATGAGACTGATTTGCTGCTCTCGAGGCTCATTCAGCAGGTCTTTCTCTGAGAGACTTGGTTGCAGGTGCTTGCAGGTCATTGTGGGAGAGACCATAAGGATGCAGACAGTCTTCACAGGGGGGAAAAACATGGCCATGAGTCTTTCCAGGGGCAGGAATCCACAGTCAGTGGACTGGAGCTGTGTTTAGCCCAACATCCTTGCTCCAGCTTAGGCCAGTAGTGGAAGCCTAGGGAAAAGTGTGAGGAGAGACAAAAGGAATGGGTTTTTTGCATGAATCTGTCAGCTGGGGGATGTTTTTGTGTCTGTGTACAAACCCTTAGGGTGGAGGCTTCTGCTGGGGATTGCCACGGTGCAGCTCTGGCTCGCACAAGGAGTGATGCTCCCACCGAATCTGCCTCCCGAGAGTCAAAGGTCCCGAGCCCTTTGGCTCCTGTGCTGGGAGAGCCAGGCAGTGAATTGTTCTCTGGCCCCCATCTGCAGGTTTGCAGGCTTGTCTGGGAAGCCACTCATGTCTTTCTGTGGGGTTTTCCATTGGCCTTTTTTGCCTTTCCCACTTCTACTATGCCCATTTTCAGATGCCTTGGTGAGAACTCTGGGGAAGTCATAGACTTTTTTTTTTAAATTGTTCTCAATTCTTTTCATAACAATTCCTGACTTCCTGCTTGCCTTTCAGTCTGTTTCTAAAAAAAGACATGGTTTTTAAATTTTTTTATTAAACCATCTGCATCTAACTCCCAAATATTTTTTCCTGAGCAAGAATAACCACTTTGGAGCTTGTCAATATGTATAAAACAGACATAAATTCTGATTTTTTGGGGGCCAGTAACATCTGGTGCTGGAGACTTGCTGCTCTTTTGAGCTATTTTTCCTTAATGTCATGTAGTTGTGCTTCAGCTTGGGAGGAGATCCTATGACATATCCTGTGAAGGATTCCAAGGTGAAAAGCTGTAAAAATCCTCTCCAGTAAAGATGATTCAGAACAATTTATTTTTGCTCTGCTGTGGCCTTATGTTTTCTGTTTCCATGACTCTTTAATGGGCCTTTGGCTTCTGATGTGCTTGTAAAATGATGTCTTGGCTTTTATGCAGTTACTACATTGGTCCTCATGTGTGTTTTAGGCTCTCATATTATGCTTTTACCTTTAACCTGCCAGAATTAGTTCTTTTAAATTTTCTCATATGGATATTAATTCAACTTTCAAAGGATTTCTCCTTTTTATTAAGAGTTTCCTTCACCTGCTTAACAGTGCAAGTGTTCTGGGGATGAAGTGGACTTGGGTAGGAGTCCTACTCATACCAGAAAAGTTCTGTTTGCTCGGAGATGATTGAACAATTGTCAGCTGGAACTTCTAAAGAGACATGTGAGCCAACAGGGGCTGGGGCTGCTTGAGGGAACTCCATCCAACAGGAGAGGAAAAGCCAAGGCTCCATTCCTTGTTTAGCATCAGTTTCTCCAAGTGCTTGTGATCATATTCTCACACTTTGCCTGTAATAGCAGCAAAATAAGTGGGTTTTAGCAGAAATAAAGCAATACTTGCATTATCTGTCACCAGGTGTGCTGCCTTCTGCTGACCTAGTCCATTTAGACAGGCAAGTGATATCATTATTAACCATTTATAGGATGCACACAGCCCAGTTTTGTCTCTCATGCCTCTGATACCAAACTAAATCTCTTGGGAACTGTCTGCAGAATGCCTAATTGTGCTGGGTCTTTGGAATTTTTATCTTTACAAAGACAAGATTATTTTCTGATTTGTTTTAACTGCCTTATTGGCACGTTTGTAAACCAGTCTCTGGCTTGCATATAGTTGTGTGTATGTCCCTGCCTCTGTCAGGGTATTCATGTCTCAATTAAAATGGAATGTAAGCTGCTAAATAAGAACATTAATTTGAAAGTTAGGTATGTGTGGTGATGAATAATGTGTTACAGCTGTATTCCTTGCTTAAAGCAATGTGGAGGTGTTAATCCCATTGAAAAGTTCCCACCCCACCCACCAAACGAAAAGAATTAGATACAGTGTCAAAGAAAAATGCAAAATAAGTGATGATTTGTTTGTGCCAGTGCTTTTAATGATGTATTACAGTGGTTTTAAACAGCTAAAGTTATCCTCAGAGTTAGTTTCTCTCTCAGAAAGTGCAGGGCATAAAGGTATTTTCAGAAAATCTCATGTGAAATTGCTACCCATGAAGAAATCACAGGATATTATTGATAACAGCTCTGAGAGGGAAAAGCTCCTTTCAGGATGTCTTTAATAGTATGATATTCTTTTTCTCTAGTGAGAAAATAACATCAGTTCCTATGGGATGTGCTGGTTTAATGGCTATCCTGATTTATTTAGCTGCCCTCAATTCTATATGGACGAACCACTAAAATTACCTATACAACTGAACAATTTTATTAAACACTGTTGTGTTACTGCACTATGGAGCTAAAACTATCTTTATATAAACTATCTGTGTTCAGTATGTCATGTGAAGTTTTCCAGCTGGCCTGAGGTGGACTCTTACCTGAGTGCTGCTATGGCATGCTGCTTCTGCTTTTAAAAATGACAGCTTCACTCCTTTCCAAAAGTGCCACACATTTCCCTTTAGCAGACTTTTGAAGTTGCTAAAAATTATTGAGGAGGAAAATAAACACCCCTTCAAAATAAAGCAACAGCCTGATATGTAATGTGAAGTCTAGACAGGTTTGCAGTAGAGTATTTTCCATTTTAACCATGCAGTGATCTGGGCACTGAAAAGCTGCCACTGTGATTCAAGGCTGAAGGAGAATTTATGTCTTTTATTAGAATCCTTGATCTTGTGGAAGGGAACTTTATGTGACTCCACTGCATATGTCTGTAGGGATTTATGATTTTATTTAATCCTCAAAGAGAAAAGAGGGAGAGAATTCATAATTGGCTTCCTACAGATTAGGAATCCTTGTAGTCTGGGCAAAAGTACACTCTGCTCCTTCATTTGACTTTCATCTCAGAATCTCAAATGAGTGACTGTTACAGCCACCATTAAAGAATTCAACTTGATGCACTTTCCCAGCTTTTGTGGGTCGAATAATTGTGAGGGCATTGTGCTTAAGGAGGGGAAAAAACCTCACTGGGGCACCCAAATTTTGTTCCTGAATGAAGCACAGCAGAGCAGTGGCTCTGAAATACTGTTTGGCCACGTGAATGCTTTCTGTGTTGGTCACAGTTCTGGGACAGCAGTGAAAACCCATTCTCCTCTCCTGGTGAGAGTGCAAGCCCTGTGTGAATGTAGCATTTCTGGCATGCAGGAAGGCAAACCTGCATGGGTGAGTCAGCTCAGCTGGTTTTTCACATGGGTTCCCAGACTTGGGAATGGCCCTGACTGGTGCACGTCAACACCCCTGAGCTGACAGTCATTTCCATTACGCTGCACTGAGGTGCTTATTAGGACTAAACAGCAAAAGTCTTCAGTAGCTATAATTAGCTTTTGCAGCTTAATAAGTAAAGAAGGCCTTTAATATCCAAAGCATGCAATCATTTTATTTGATTCATGCAAATCATGCTTTCTGGAGCCAAATAATTTTGCTTTGATTCATGTGCCTGCTTCCTTCATCCCTCATGGACTCAGTTCGGTGCCAGTTCCTGCACTGTCTCCCTGCAGAGGGCAGGGCTCTGGGTCGTGTTTCATTCCATGCCCTGGCTCAGCTCACTGGGAGTGTGACTGCAGTCCCTCTGCCTGGTATGTTGAGCCAGTGCCAGACTCCTTGCAGCTCTTGGCTTGGCTTCTGGACTGCATCACCTGTTTGAGCTGCACAGAGTGCAGGACTGTATTTAACTCTTTATAAAATTCCTCTGGCTTATCAAGCCTCGCTAAAGTTATTTATGTGTAGGAACTTTTCTCGAGTTAGCAATAATTGTGCTCTGCATGTTTCCTGCTAGGCTGTTTCAGCTCTGACAGCCCAAGGGGATGGTGCTGGGGAAGGGTTTGCTCTTGAACTCTTGGTCATGCAGAGGATGCAGCAAAGCACCCCAAGGACACACAGGCAAAACTCATTGTGCCTTTTTTTAACCTTTAAACAGAAAAGTGATGGTATTCTCTGGATGCTCACAGGAAGTTACTGTAAAACTTGTCACTGGGTGTCACTGTTACACCACAGGAGCCTGGGGGAAAGGGGATTTCTCTGGCCTCGAATTGCAAAGGTCTTAAAAAGCCTTAAGTAGCGGTGGCAGAGACCCCTCGCACCGCTGTGGATGTGGAACCACTTAGATGTAAAGAATACACTGCAAGGGGGGGGTCTCTTGGTCTGTAACTCCCCAGTTTGAGCCCAGAGTGGTGTTTCCTGCAGGGTTTTTGGTGTTGTTGGGACTGCTGGGGAGCTGCTCCCTGGTATTGGTGAGCATCGGTGCTCAAGAGAGTCCAAATACTCACATCATGCAAAGGAAAACTGAAAGGGTTCTAGAGGACATCTCACCTATTCCCCTGAGGTCAATTACGGCTTAAGCTGTCCCTGATTAATGTGGTTTTAAAAGCACCACTGATGGTCATCTTTCTTGGCTATCTTTCCCCTCTTCTCACAGAGTTTTCTTAATGACAAACCTTGATGTCCCTTTCTGGAATTTAGGTGTTGAGTCTTCTTCCACCTAGCAGGAACTGAGAACAGAACATTTCTGCTTTGCTTCAGACTCTTAAGGGGTTGTTTTGGGGGTTTGGGGTACGTTTTAGACTCTGTTTTAAGGTTACAATCCAATAAATGTGTAAACCAGGAGAATATGGGAGCTTACAAGACTAGCCATGGCATCTTCACAATATTATACCACAGTTCTTACTTTGTGAGAACCATGCCCACTATTAAAATGTTGATTTTATCTTTATTTTAGTAAAGAAGGGGGGGTGAATAAGGGTTAAAAACTCTTGCTGGTGGTTGAAACTTTACTGCATTCTTTCCCTGTTTTCATCCAGACTACACAAACCCCCCTAGAGTTCTAAATATGTACCTCTGGTTTTTCCTGGGTTGTTTTAACTTGGGGCATTTTCCTATATCCTGTAATGTAGTATATCACATTTTGGAAGAGGGATGGAGGAAGATTTCTTCAACTCTTGTGTAATTCTAGAGCATCTAGTAATGTGAACAGTGTCAGGATTTCCTCCTGAGTGTCAGCAGGTCAATTTACCCCCATGGCATAGTTCTGGCCACTCAACTACCTGTTGAAAATGCCTTGCAAGCTGGCATAGTGTTACCCAGAGGATTACCTGGCAGTGAGCTACTGGGAACTGCTAGAATTGGGATTTCTGAACTGGTTTGCACCCTGGTTTTGCAGCATGCATGTTATGTGAAGCAGCGCCAAAAGGCAGCTTGCTGCAGTCAGTGTAGCCCTGATGCAACAAATGCAAACACAGAATTAAAGAAAGGCTTAAAACACCCCAAAGTGACATTTTTCAGTTGTTTCATGATATCACTCCAAGAGGAATTCCTCACTTAAACTGGCATGACAGTGATAGCTGAGTCTTTATTATAATAAAAGTTTCATTTTCACTCTTACCTTTAGAGTTCCCCTTTTTATTGTCAGGAAGAAGCAGGAGGGATCACACAGAAAAGACACAATAAGTATTTTGAGGTGGCTGGAGGGATTTTAACCACCAGAAAAGAAAAATGTAACCATTGAAACATTCAACAGTTTCTAGGTGTAGATTTTTGTGCTAAGAGGTCAAACCTGCTCAGATAAATTACTGAAGACATCATACATTTGGTTGCATTTTACCTTTTCCTTAAGATCAGATATTTGCAGCTCTTCTTCTGGAACTGAGTCCTGGACAGGATTGATGAGGCCAGTGCTGTGATGGTCAACTAATTGTCCATAGCACTTGTTGAAAACCTTCTAGTTAATTAAATGTCATGTTTATTGTTGCTATAAATGGACACAAGCTTTTATTTCTTCCCTGTTGTTAATCATCCCACATTTATCAGCACTGGTTGACTCTTGAGATTTCCTAGTTTATTGAGGAAAATCTACATTATTTTCTCAGAAAAGGGGATTAACAGGAGCATTGTTGTCAGTTGCATTGACAGCTGATGCTTTTTTTCACAAGCATATTAAATCGACCTCATTAGTTTTTGCATTCAACTCCTTTAAACACAAAAGATTGTATTTCAGTAGGAGCCAATCACGTTAATTACATCTGATCAGTTTGCATATTCAAAAGCTGTTGCCTGTTTTATGGACAGCAAAAATAAACACCATATCTTTTTAATAATTTTAAGTGGGTCACACTCAGGACTGTAGCAGTTTTAAATAAATTATCATATTGCTGGGGGCCACGGGCAAAAGCTTTTTATTAGTATTGCGACACTTTGGGGTTTGTTTTGGTTTTTAGGGACAGCAATATTGGTCTATTAAGTCACTACCAGCCAACCACTTTAAAGATATGATAGTTTATCTCATCTGGTTCCTGGGAATTCTCCATAGGGTGGGAAGGATGGGATTTAAGGTCCCTTCCAACTCAAACCATTCTGGGATTCAGATGAACACCGATGGATGTTACAACAAACAAACAAAAAACTAAACCAAAACGACACCCAAAAAAAATCCTGTTAATTTGAATTGCCAGGTTAGGCCAACACCAAATCTGTTCAAGGGTTGTGTTTGGTTCTTACTCCATTTCCTGCCTCCCTCTTCACCAAATAGCTTGTTTGTTGATCTTTTCCCTCCCTCTCGCTGTTGTCCAGCCCTGCCCTTGTGTTTCCATCCCTTGGCAGAGCCTCTGACCTGCTCTTGTTCAGGAGGTGTCTGCAGAAAGGGGGGTGTGAGTGCCACCAAATAAAAGGGTCAGCCTCGACACTTTTCAGCTTGGAGGTTTTCAAACTGCATTGGGAGTGTTTACACAAGTGCTCAAAGGAGGCTTTTTTTTTCCATGTACCTGTTTACCCTCTTCACTTTGGAAATTCTTGAAGCCATCGGCCCTTGGAGAGCCCTTAGAGAGCCCTTGGGAGCCCTTGATTGCTGAGGAGAAAAGCCCTGCTCGTGAATCATGGGCAAAACATTCCATAACAAACCGGTCTCTTAATGAGGGTCACCACTGCCTTTGCAGGGCTGGAAGGGAAGGGATGGGGGAGAGAGACCCTGTTGTGTTGCCAAACAGTTTGAGAGACACCACGGTGGGGGGAATGGCTCAGACACCGGGCTTTGTGTGCAAATTTCCCACCAGAGCTAAGCAACTGCTTTGCTTTTATTTTTTTTCCCTTTTTTTTTTTTCTTTCTTTCTTTCCCCCTGAATTTAATTAAGTGGGTTTGGAGTCCAGCACTGGCCTAACAAGCACTTCTTCATGAATGAAAGATTTGTCTCTGGCAGGGAGGCAAAGCTCCAAACACTGTCAGCAGCAATTACTGCCAGCCCTGGCCACTCCAGCAGCTCCTGAGAACAGGAGGGTGCTGAGCAGGCAGGGCAGCCTGGAGGGGAGGGAGCTGGCCATGGCTCCTGCCTCTTTTCCAGCAAACTTGTCAGCCTTGCAGCCAGGATTATAACCAAAGCCTGGGGAGGGTTTGGCTAAAGATGCTCGTGCCCTCGGGGTGTGACACACGTGGCAGGGGGGACACCCCGTGGGAGGAGGGAGCTTGTAGGAACCCCTGGCATGGCAAAAGGGGGTGTTTGTTGGGGTGGGCTATGAGAACCAGTTATCCCAGAAGAAAGGAAGGGGATTTCACTGGAATTTAAAGGGATGGTTACATCAACTCCCTTTATGAATCCACTGATCTTTCTTCATTTGTAGGCTCGTCTGAGTGGAATTTAATAGGGACCTAATGATTTTTTTTCCTATGCTTTGCTGTCCTTAAGGACCCATTTCTTGTCGTAGGCTTTGTCTTTGGAAAACTGAACTCTGAAGCACTGAGGGTGAATTTGTCATTTGATAAACAGCTAAAACCAAACCTCAAACCCACAGTTTTTTGTGTTAGGGGAAAACATGTGCAGCAGTAGTAAGCTTGCAGCTCCTGTGCAGTCTGTGCCCTGAGAACACCTATGCTGCTAGTTTTGCTGTCCATGTGCTGAATAAAAGTTGTGATCCAGTGGATATTCTGTAGGAAAGTAATGTATTCTATGGCATAATCAGCATGAGGTTGGGATGTGAATTGCAATGGGTGACAGCATGGTCAGTGCTCAGTGGCCAGCAATGCAAGTACAGTTCACAGTGTGCACAATCTGTGATTATTTATTTAAACCACAGTAAGCTTGCCTATGTATGTAACAGCACCACCAGGTTTGCTGCTTGTACTCAGTTTTATTCCACTCCCTAAATGCCCTGAAACTTCTTGCCAGGTTACAGAAGTGATGCAGTTCTGCACTGTGTCCCTCCACTCTCAGAGAATCCAAATGCTGCCCAAAATTGCTTGTTTTCACTCAGGTTTATGGATGCAGCTTCTGCCTTGGGTTGATTCCTGTCAGCTTAAAGCCCTGGCAGCACCATTTCAAAACTGACAAGTCAGACAATGAGCTGCCTGATCATCAGCTTGGTGCAGGCAACAGGAAGTTTCTTTGGGGCATTTTCACAAGCAGGTCAGGGTGAGAAATACAACTCTGTTAATGTAATGGTTTATCTATGAAGTGCTTTGAAATGTTTCCAATTAATGGCTATAACACCCACAGAGCATCAGTCAGGGGATTTGCACTCAAGGTGACCATTTTATTGGTTTATTTTAGGTAGGTTTTGGTCAAAGATATTTATGGGAGTAGTTCTCATGGTTAGATAACCATCTAATGAGACAAAAATTCAGGTTTTTGTTTAAAAATGGGGGGGAAATGTGGCAGTGATTACCAGTGTGTTCCCAGAAGAGTAGCACATCTTGTTATTGATACGTTATTTCTCAAATATTAAAAAATTCTTTCAGATTTTCAGATTTATATTTTTTCCCCCTCAACTCTGCACTTATGGATGAACATCTTTTGAGATAATCCAATGACTACCCTGAGAAAGGCAGCACTGAGTGCCAGTGCCCACTTTTTTTTAAAAGCAG
The DNA here is from genome assembly GCA_035222235.1 of Margarornis squamiger. Lineage (NCBI taxonomy): Eukaryota > Metazoa > Chordata > Aves > Passeriformes > Furnariidae > Margarornis > Margarornis squamiger. Next base: position 2,435,307 of record JAWWTY010000059.1, read on the forward strand.
TCTGCAGGTGTGTCCTCATGAACACACCAAACAAATCCGAAGTTTGCCTTTTCCACTGTGTGTTAAGTCTCAGCCACAAAAGCTAATTTTTGGCACAATAAGCCAATACTCATGGCAGGCAGTTTTCCAGCAGCAACTCTTTCTTTCCTGTGCTGCTGTGCACAATGTTCCACTGTGCTGCTCATCACTGATGTGAGAAGCAAGAAATGTGGGGTTTTTTCACAGCCATGGCATATTGTCCACTTTTTTAATCACTAATTTCAAACAGTTTAGAAGGCTTTTTCTTTTCTTTTCTGACTTGATGCAAAACCTGTGCTTCTTTCCATCTGCTGCTGCGTGCTCTGTGTTAATGCTGATGCTGTGCTGTGTAACACCCTCATCTCAGGCAGTGCAGAAGAGCCCAGGGCTCTCTGTGGGGTCTCAGGGCAGGAATCTCCTGTTTCCTTGGTCACCCTCGGGGGATTTCAATGCCAGAGGAATGCGAGGTAACAATCAGCTTCTGTTCCTCCTCAAATGCCTAATCTCATCAGTGTACACACCGAGGGGAAGTTCTGCAAGGGGCCAAACTCTTACTTTTTCCTGCTTGTTTTGAATAGGTGGCCGAGGGAAAAGTTTGAGGTGGGAGGAGTGAAAAGAAGAGGCAGAACTGGGAAAGGAGCTGGAAGCAGGACCATAAATTTGAGTAATTTAAGCCGTGGCTGCAGAGGATGGGGAAGGAATTGATGTAATCTCTTCTTTTAATTAAATTTAATTGCAAGACTGCTTTTCATAGGAACAGATAGGAAGCGTTTCTGCTCAGCATTCTTGCTGTCTGTGTGTCTACCTTGTTGCAGAGTAGAAGGATTTTCAATCCCAACTCTATTTCTGGAGTGGCAGAATACACTCTCCAAAGCCCAGATTTTGAATTAGGATCTTCACATGTGGAAGGGAGAGTGCTGCTTGGGTTAAAAGTTTTCAGTATAGACAGAGTGAACCACTAGGAATAGTCATTAGACTGAATTATTGGATTTTTGTAAATAAATTCTTCCAATAAAATGCTCAGTATTTTGTAAAGTTGAAAATAAAGTGTTGAAATTAATTTATCACAATGAGGTTGTGCCTTCTCAAACAGCCCCACAAAGATAAAAAGTTTGACTTCTCTTCAACACAGGCTTAAACCGACTGTGCTTTTATTAACAAGGCTTTGTTCTAATAAATATACACAGGAATGAATCATGAATTTATGAATTCATTAACTCACAGGAACGATCTAGTCTAAAACTTTGTCCCTCATGGTGAGCACATTTCACTTGTGCTACACTTTTAGGGACCTTCTCATCATTAGAAGACCATTCTGGAATGAATCTGGGTTCACACAGCTGAATGCACTTTCTCTTTTATCAAATATGAGGAACTTAATATTTTTTCAGTAACACTGACTCATGCTAATCCTTTTTATTTTGGTTCCCAGCCTGTGCAGAATCAGTACAGGGCTACTCTGAAAGTCCTACAGGTACTCCAAATTCTTTTTGACAGCTCCTTCAGGAAGACAGATCTAGTCTAGCATGTAATTAATGCTGGTGATTCCACTCTGATCTTTTCACTCCTATAATGTGCATCTCTGACTGAGAAGGAGATAATAGACAATCATGGAAGGAAATCCTTGATTATGGCTTGATTGAGCTTGTGGGAGCTCTAGAGAGCTGGTGTTGTCATGGTTTCCAAACCATTTAAGGGGTGACATTTTTGCATAGGCGAGATGTTAGATAGCCATCCAAAAAATTGTAATTTGGATTATGTCTAATCCCTCTTTGAATGTCAGATCAGGCTTATTTTCATAGAAATTCAGTGACCAGCTCTCCTATTAGAAGCTGTAAAAACCATATGGCCTTCCAGCAAATGTGCAAAACAGAGGACTTGTCTGGGAAGTAAAAATTCTGCCATTCAACACAAGAAGCAGATCTGCACTTTTGAGCAATGTGCATTGGTAAACAAGTCCAAATCTTCTCAGCTTTTAGTCACCATATCAATAATTAATTGCAATTAAAAAAATAAATAAAAAAAGATCCCATTATTCTGGGATTGGTAAAAGTTTGCTGAAAATTCCCAACCTCAGGATCTCAACTGAGGCTGGACTTTCAAGAAAACACCATTTAAAAGACGTAGGAAGAGACCTCTGAAGGTCACCTGGTCCAACCCACTGCTCTGAGATGGTCCAAAGTAGATGGGGCTGCTGAAGGGCCTTGTCCAGTTGAATTTGGCCATATGGAGGAACTGTAGGGGTAATACAGGACATTATTAAACCAAAACACTGGGGTATTTTCAGGGTCCAGTTTTTGGGTATTGGTAAGCACAGGCATCAGTGTCCTTCTAGAAGGAATTTTACTTTCAGCCCTCATTTCATTGGAGCCAGCAGAGGGAGCACAATAAAAAAAGTAATTGAACTGACAGATATTTCTATTTGTAGTCTAATTTAAAAGAGTTCTTCAGATATGTCAGTGTTGCAAGTCCATTTTGCTGGTAAGTGAAGTGTGTGGTGAGGTGGGGGAGAATAAATACAGGAAGTAGAATGGCAGGCACAAGGCTAATTTTCAAAACAAGAAATAGAGTTCCTCTTATTCTGTAGCTGCCATTGATAATACATGAATGAATGACAATATTTTGTGCTGAAATACTAGGTAATCTAATAGAGCTGCTCTAGTAACTCAGTAACCTGTAGAATCCTTGCTAAATCGTGGCAGAAATACAATTTTTACTGACTTCAAAGTATTCCTTACTTGTTTAGTCACTCGATGTGGCTCTCAGTGGGCTCAAGTAAAACCAGAGATGTAGCAGGTACATCCTTTGTGAGAAGAAGGTCTTTTGGTTGTACAGGCACATAGAGCATAGTGAAAACTTAGTCTGACTGTTGCTTAAGGTTTGTAGCCATATTTGACTGTATCTGTTCCTTTGGTTTCAATTTTTTCCTCAAACCAGCACTCATTGCCCAACTTCTTGTTTTGCATTTGAAAGACTCACTAACTGGTACTATTGTAATGGGGAGAACCAGGATGAGAAAATAATTCCTAAAGCAATGGATTTCATCCTTATATGTTTCAGTGCCTTTCCCTATAAGGTTCTTTCATGTGTCCTTGTGCAGTGGGGCCACTGACAGGGCTGGTAGAACTGGGAATTGTCACCCTGCTGTTCCTGCCCTTCAGCAGTGGAGCATCCATCTCTCAGTGACTGGCAAGCACTCCCAGTCCTGCAGAGAACCAAAATGCTTTGCAAGTGGTTGGTTATACCTTCTCCTGCTCTTCAGGTGCTGTTAAATGTGATGCATCCACTGGAGGCAGCACCACAAAGTGTCCCTGCCAGCTGAGCAGAGGGAGAACAGCAGTACGTGATGAGCACTCTGGTTGTGAGTGCATCACTCAGGCTGGCTGGGATTACTTAGGCTTCCCCAGTAAAGTCGGTGTTGTGGAACTTGAAAGGTGTTCCATTACTTAGATTTTCCTCTTTTCACCTAAATCCAAACTTTACTCGAGTTGACTGAAGATCTGCAGCTGGAACAGCTTGTGTTGACCAAACCCCAACAGCGGGTTGGCTCAGCAGTTTGAAAGTCAGCATCGCTGCTGCTTCCTCCTGGACCCACTGCCATTCTCTGAGCACTGGAAAGCCTTCAGTGCTGATTAATGGTCAATGTGGTGATTGCTTTAATCCAGCACGTCACTGATCTGCCTCTGTAGCACCTTCTTCCTACTGTCAAGCTTGTTGGGATCTGTGTGCCTGGGACAGAGCCTGAGGCATTTGGCTTTTTAGCTGTGAAGACAGGATTTGCAAATTAAATGGAAGAATGCTAATCACTTAATGTCCTTGTTTGTTCCTTTTTAAACTTTGTGGACTAGACAGCTAATCAATTATTTGAAATGATGATTCCTGCAAGGCTCACATATGAACACAGTGCCCTAACAGAAGTCAGTGGGCAATCTTGTAATAAGTTTGTGAACTGGTAATTATTTCATTCCTTACACAGTCTTGGCAACTATAATACACTGGCAGTCTGTGTGCTGATGGTTATTTCAATTTGCTCAAGAGTCACAAGTAATATATTTGTGGATTTTGTCTAACTTGTGGGATGTACACTTGAAATTTTGGGCCATACTCGAAGTTGCTGGGAATTATCTTAGTAGTTCTTTAAATTGTCTAAACTGCATCCTAATCATGGGTGACTCTTACAGGTTCTGGTAAAAACAGTCAGAATAGTGCAAAGAAATTAGTCCTGTGTGGTCTCCTGAAGGTTATCCAGTTCACCTGGGTTAAAGCAGAGCTGCTGACAGGATTATTCAGTCACTGTGTCCACAAGCAGGCAGTGAAGAAGTGTTATAGCCCAGAGAGACCCAGTGGTTGGAAAAACTGACCAGATGAGAACACCACACTGAGGCTTTTCTTTCTCCAGCTGCTCAGTGGGAGAGTTCATGGTGGCTTTTTCCCCACTCCCTGTAAAGCAGGTGCTGTTTGCAGCTACCATGTACCTATGCAAGGTTATTGCAATACCATGTCCTTCCATCTTCAGTGTGAATATGGCCCCAGACTGAACATTCTTGTTATGTGGAGGCATTACAGACACTACAAGAAGAATGGCATACTGTGTACTTGTACATCCAGTCATTTTGTCCAAGGCTGTCTTGGGCAAAGGCCCCAAATTTATATCACTGGCCCTTTGCTGAAAGAATTACCAAGAAAGGAGGCAACACCACGAGTCTCACAGTTAAATGCATATTCCCTTAGCAGGTCCCCTCTTAAGAGACCCAGCAGTGATTACACACAAGCTGGGTGTGTCAGGGATTGAGGGGGACAGAGTGGCAGATGTGGGCTGCTCTGAGCCCTGTCAGCAAGGAATGATTAATGAACAGCAGCTTCAGCTGAGGCTAACCTTTGGAGAGCCGAGCAGGACATCTGCAGAACTGTCAGAGCTTGACAAGGACAGAGCTGAACAACCAATTATTCCACCATCACTAAGGTGGGCTGTCAGTTTAATCCCAGACATTCACTTAGGCAAGGACAGGGAAATTTCTCCTTTACATAGCAGCACTCTGTTGTGACCTTAACTATTTGCACACTGCTGAGGGGGGCCATGGGGCAGCTCCATGTACCCAGGAGCTCCTGCACACTGAGTAAGGGTGGAGTAGGCAGAGACCTCGTGTTAAGAGCCATCATGCAAAGAGATGGAGTAGCTCTCTGCTGAACTGTAAGGACATGTGGGAATTCTTGTGACTTTAGGAAAGGGTGAGTACAAAACTGAATATTCCACAGACACTGGTCATTGATGCTGTCCAAGTTTTGTTGTGACAAGAAAGGCTGGTGGCTGCTCACACGTTCTGATCTGGCCACGGTGAGCTGTGCTTGTGCCCCCCAAAAGGCTGAGTGTTGGCCCAGGATGGTTGGCAACAGCTCCTCCAGAGACCTGTGGTGTTTATAAAGCCTACTGGGAGCCTTTCAGATGGCTGAGAGGGAGCCAGAGTCAAGCCAGACCAGGAGGGCACCTCCTAGTGCAGGTTTAGCTGCAGCCACGCACCTACACAAAAGGCATCTGGGTCCTCCAGCTGCTGTTTTACTCTAAAAGAATCTGTTTAATTTTGTCACACGCTCCAGGGGACTGTCACAGACACCTCGTGCTACCAGAAAAACCCAAGTGAGTGGGGGAAAAATGCAGCCTGGGTGCATCTCTGGAGGAAGGCACAGCATAGCCTTGGCTGGTTGATTTTTCTGGTTTTTAAGCTCTTTGTGTGCTCAATGAACACAAAAAATGGAACTGCCACTGTACCTCTCTCTCTAGATTCTTGTCTTTAATTAGGGCATTCACTTTGTAATCACTTTTATCCAGGAAATGCACTAATGTCCCAAAATGAGGACATAGAAAGACTGGAAATTTTAAAGTAGAATTTTGCAGTGCAATAGAATAAATCTTGCTCTCTTATGGTTCATTTCCTGTGTATGTTTGAGAAGTTTTTATTGAAAAAAAACCCAGAGATGATAAATTCTGTCTGTTTTACACCTGTCTAGATATATTTTCAAGTATATTTCTGTTAGGCAGAAGTTTTGCTAATGAACTCCCAGTCGAGGTGCAGGCATTACAGGAGTGTTCTAGATAGCAGAGAGCTTATCTGAATGAAGATAAAGTACTTTTTCATGGAATTATATTTGCAGATTGCCTCCAGTACATGCCAGCTGTAAAAAGACAGTACCCCTATCGTGGTATTAAAACAGCAGAAGTATAAAAATGTAATATAAAATAGAGAAAAATGTTTGGATTTCTGATCAGTTGAAAAAATCTGCTCAAAAAACCTGCTAAAACAATAGTACAGAGACTATGGTTTTAACCATGGTAAATGTTATTACTGTCTGAATTTCCATGTATGTGCAGCATTTACTGCCCTGCATCCCTGTTCCCTTTTTTGGGAAGCACAGGAAGGAGTCCCACCACTTGAAAGGACAGAACCAGACGCGCACGTACCAAGAACTTGCAAAAAATTCCCAGCCAAGCATGTGTATTGCACAGAAATGTTCTTGGAGAGCCGGGGATATGCAAAACTCCTCCTTCAGTTTGCAGTGGTGTCAGCGCTCGTGCCGAAGGTGGCATTCAGTCTGGAGTGTCAGGGAGCCTGCAAGGGGAACAGGCTTGAATATTGATTATTTGCTGCTGAATTGCAACGCAGAAATGTTGAAGCAGCATGTATGCAGAACAGTGCTTTCAAAGCTGAGGTTAAGGCCAAAGTGATTGCTCTTCCTGCTCGGAAATGGATTAAATCTGAAATTCCAACATTAACTTCCTTAGCCCTGCAAGGCTCAGCTCGCAGAGTGGATCTCTTGGTTCTCTTCTGTGTTAGCTCAGGCTTTTGAGGGTTTTGTTTGTTTGGGTTTCCTTCGTTTCTCTTCCTTCTGCACTTCCCATCTGGGTTTGCAGAGCTCACAGTATTTGTAATGGTCCAGACTGGGCCTTTATTGCAAAAGAACAAAAGGAAAAAAATAGCAGAAAATAACAAGTAAAGCTTTTGGCTCAATTGCATTTCTAAAATTTGTTTTAAATTGATAACAATTGTGAAATGCCACTCCTTTTAGCCAAATTCAGTTGTCTGAGGACGTGAGTGTGACAGACACATGGTACTTTGGTGTAGACTCCCTATCTTTTTGTGATTTTGGCATTAAAGAACGTGGTGTAGAACTCAAAAACTCCACTGCCATTGAGAACAGTGGACAGGCTTCTTATTAATTACTGCTGGGGAAAGTTGACTTAAACATTCCTAAATGAATAAAGTCAAATGTATTGATCTATTCCACAGGTTGCTTGCTGGCCTTCTCTTTTTTGACAGAAGATGATTAATATAGAGGCTGCTTCCTCCAGTCTTGTTAATAAATATTCACTGACATCCTACAGAGAGATCAGATCCTGTTTCTGGAGGCATCAGGTGGCTTTGAAATGTGAGCCTGAACCATGGGGAGAGTCTTGCCAGTAAAAGGTAATCGAGTTAAACTAAAAAATGTTACAAAGTTTGTTTCTTAACATCTAAATCATTACCCCAGTTAAGGGGTGTTTTCCTGTGCCACAGATTTGAGGCACACGTGGCAGAGGAGGTTGCCTTGAAAGATACAAAGCTGTGTATACCTAAAGAAAGGCAATATAAAATTAATTAATGAAGTGAGCTGCTTCTAGGAGGGCCCCAGTCCAGAAAAGATCCTGTTTTGTTAAATTTTTGGAATGTGTTTTTTAGTAGATCAGAACATCTGGGAGGCAGGAGATGCTTTCCACTTTAGCTTCAGTTATTTCTCCTGTTGGTCATTTATATTGATTACGTGGTTGCCACGTGGGCTTGTGCATTTGCTGTTCATTAAGCTGCCTTATTGCCTAACAATATAGATGGAGTATCCATAAATGAAACAAACTAATTAATTACTGAACACAACGACACCATTTAGCCCTAAATTTTCATAGAAGGATTATCTAAGTATGTAATGGACCACGGTGTGATTTAACAGAGCATCATAACTCTTTTCTTTTTGCCATAAATTGCACCCTGGTGCTGTAGCAGGATTCCCAAGGATAAAAAAAAAAGAGAGCAGGTGCTGTCAATGGTAATTTAAATAAGAAAAGACACATTAAGTGGTTCTTTTTTCACTAGTAATAGAAATTAATTAGCTTTGAGCTGCTTTGGAGGTTTTACATTTTTTGCTGTGGACTGTTATGTTTTATAATTGTATGGAAAGTAGTTTTGATGTGATCACATTATCTGGTGTGAGGGTTCTGCAGGCAGGCAGAGGTACACAAGTCAAATGTCAGCCTGCCTGGGTATGAAGACTGCAGAGGATTAAGAGTGTAAATTAAGATCTTCCAAATAAGCCTGAAGTGCTGGCAAAGGTTGTGCTACAAGTCTGAAATATGCTGCTAAATATGAGTCCCCTTAAAGCCAGGAGCTGTTCAATGCTCTAAACTAAACTGTGGCTGCTTAGAGTGTTCCCTGCAAGCAAATCTGCCCCCAAAGGCACCGTGCAGACAGGCTGCTGAAGATTAGTCTCTATTCCACACAAAGTTCATTAAAAATAAAGGTGTAATGAAATGGTGTACCTCTGTACAAGGTTACTGTCAGCAATGTGGCTCCTCATCTGTGAGTCAGCTCAGTAATTTAGCTGGTTAGATAATGCTGAGCTCTTGAGTTGTGTATTCTGAGAGGTCTTCACAGGATGTTTTCAGTCTTTTTGGATTTTTCCCCTCCTGCACTGTAAAAGTAAGTGTTTTGAATATTTTTGTTCTAATACCAGTGAGCCAAGAGCTAAGAGAAGGCAGAGGAACTCTCTTGCTAGGGGTACACAGCAATAGCATGAGAGACAATGGCACAAGTTGGAACACGGGCCATTCCACCTAGATACAGGTTTATTTTTTCTTTTCCCTAACCCTGTGGGTAAATTTTCATCCTTGGAGGTGTTCATAAGGCTTGATTTAGACAGATCCCTGAGCAAGCTGATCTGATTAGACCTGCTCTGAGCTGAGGTTGGCTCTAGATGACCCCCAGAGGTCCTTCCCATTCCAAACTAACTCAATTTACAGTTCTGTGATTTGATGAAGGCACAGAGACGTGGTCTGACATGTGACACACGTGGCTGCAGGTGGCTCTGGAGGTGAAGTGTCAAGTTCCCTCCTGTGTGGTGTCCAAAAGACCCACCTGAGAGAGGTGCAGGGATTTCAGGGTGTCAGATGCATGTGGAACCATCAAACCGGGTTGGAGGGTGATTTAAAAAGGTCACAAAAGTTACAGAAGTCAGAAAAATTAATAGAAACCACCTCAATCCTGAGGAGGTACCCAAAAAAATCCTGGAGCAGCAGTTCTCATCCTTTCCATCCTTTCCTCCATGGACCATAATGAGGAGTGGAGAAGCTGATCTGGGTGATGTCGTGGTTGTTGGACACGGTGGGAGAGAGAGATGATATTTCAGAGGATCCTTTGGAATCCACTGCTGTCTGGGGATCCATTGTGGGCCATAATCGTGGGTTTGGAGGTCACAGCTGGAGCAGCAGTAATAGAAAACCTCCTGTTGTTTCCAGGGAAAGGGAAGCAGCTCCTGAAAGTGAACCACCTAATGCCAGGTGAATTAAAGGAAGGAAAGCACTTGGAATAATTCAGCGAAAAATAAGTGGGCAGCAATCTAGAAAACACTAATTCATTTTATGTGCTCAACATATTTGCAGGGATATTTAATTACTGTTATGAAAGCTTTGGAAAATCTGAAGGCAAGTACACTTAAATTCACAGTAAATGAACACTTTTATTTCATTTGAAAAGGATTGTCCCTCTCTCGATTGTGCTGGCAGAAGGAAGGTGACAAAAACAAGGGAGCTGCCTCCTTCCATCACAGCCAAGACTTGGTTTTCTCACAGCCTTAGTTGCTTCTTAATTTTTATGCCAGAATAAATTTCATTCCACTTGATTTAGGCCATGACCACTGAAAAATTTGGAATAGAGTGATGTGAGAGAAAAGTGGCATTCCAAGCTTAGGCTGAGGGTAACACAGTGGGTCCAACACAATTCATGAGAGGCCTTTTCAGCCTGGGTGAATGAAAAAAAAATCAAATCTGGCAGGAAATATCAAGGTCCTTTGGTCTTTTTTTTTAAGTAATTTATTAACACATAATAGAATTTACTCTTGCAACTAGAATGAATGCACTTGGGAACCAAACTGTCTTTTGCACTATAGCTTTGCCAAGCACAGAACCCAGAATGAACCATTGGGATACAGAAATTGCTGCTTTTCTGTAGCTTAAGCCTAAGAAGAGACAAAAGGAAATATTTGTTGGTTGACCTCTGGCCCCAGTACAAAATATAGGGAGAATAGTGATGAATCTCCAAAGTCTGCTGGCATAGGAAAGTGCTTGGTACTCTCTGAAAAAAACCCTCATGTATTCCCTAAATAGTTCATTTTGTTTTCTAAAGTTCTGAAAAACTCACTTTATTGAAATGCATGTTGTTGCATCGATTTTTCTAAAATACACCTTGTTATCTTTTCTTTGGTAATTGGTGACTGGTAATGACTTTGGCAATTTAACGTGTTCTTGCAGACACTTTTCCCATTCCCCCAGATAACTGAAGTCAAGAGAGAGGGCCTGTCTGTCAATCTCTGATGCCTGTCAGCCCGCCTGATTGACAGCTTTTTGTCCCACAATAGAGACCATTCCTGCAGCCCCCATTCTGTTATTTTCTTCTTTCTTAATACTTGTGGGGGATGGTGTTTGCTTTATAATCTGTGTTTAAAATCCAACTTGGAATGAGGCCAGTTCCTGAGAAATTATCACAAAGTCTTCTTAGCTTTACATCAAGAAAATTCTCTGGAGAGTTTCATAAGCTGTGATTCCACCTTTCAAAATTACCTTTGCTCAAAACCTAAGCTTCGTTGTTCCTGCAGAATCCCCTTTAAAATCCAACAAAGAGGCTGTGAGGTCTGCCTAATATGTTTTGATGGGGGAAAAGGAATTTATTTGTGCTTTTCTTTATTTGGGAAGTTCTTCCTCGTGGACTAACAGGCATAGAAAATATAGTGTGTAAGGAATGTAGGCAAAATATGTGAGCCTGGGAGCAGGGAAGGAGAGGGATATTTGCATTATGAGGAAAAACTCTGAAACAGAAAACAAAGAAAACTTCTAAAAGGAAAATAATGCCATTGTTCACCCCCAAACTCTGCATTCTTAGAAGCATTCTAATCGCCTTGGCATTAATTCACTTAATTGTGAATTAGGATTGTGCTCTAGGATTGAGTTGTACTTCAAATTAAAGACTTTTTTGATGGAAGACAAGAATGTGAAAACTAGTTTATCTATTACAAAAGCATCTTGGGTTTCGTGGAAAAAAAAAATCACATTTTATTCAAAAGCTTTTTTTAAAATTTATTTTAAAAGGAAGAAACAATTCAATGTGAGTGTAAAATCAGTGGCTGCTACTGTGATTTGAGGGATTCAACAAAACTTCTGTGCCAGTTAACTGACTGTAGAATCAAAACTACCAATGCCAGTCCACTTGGTGCAATTTGGACTGTACAAAAGGAAACCAGGGCTGAAGAATTGTCACTCTGGGGCCTGAAGTACCTTAAAGGAAATGCACTCACAAAGAAATAAGCCCAGAATGCCAAGGTTACTCTGATTAATCACAGTATCAAATGCGCCTGTTGGCTCTTACATACACTCTCCTGGTTCATTTATTTCACATTCAGTGGTTAAAGGCTGAGGATTGTGTTACAGACAGGAAAAAGAGGTGAGTGCTGGACTCAAATGCTTTTTGTTGGGAAAGGGCTGTTTGGTGTCTTGATGGTTGTTTTTCCACCCAGAAGGATATGTTTAATAACACTGAGATGCTTCTCTAGTAACACCGTGTTCATAACAATTGAGTTGGAACGTAAAGAATAAACAATAGCTCAATTTGGGGTTATTGTTTCCTCTAATAACAAATAGAATAAACTACTCCCTTCCCAGATGGAGTCCAGTAAGCTGGCAGGGCAATTGAAATAGATTGAAAGTGAGTGTGGTTGTGTGTATGAACATCCTGTTCTGTGACACAGCATGAACCTCGAGACCTTGGATCCCATTCTGGCTGTACAAGTAGCTGAGCACCCTCATTTCTTGAAATCTGGCAGTTCAAAAGAAATAGTCCTGCAGGTTCTCAGTGAATGTGCTCAGATGATGCCTCTGCTGCAGCATGTACTGACCTGTTACCTTTTGGCCCCCTGAGCTGATGGGAGAGAGGGGCCCACAGAGTAAGAAGAGAAGAATTGACAGATGCAGCTGACATGCTGGGGGATATTTACCTGGGAAGGGCTGGGGGGAGAAGCAAATCGGGGACAATGGGTAATTCTTGGACTTTTTCCTCAGGTCCTTATTGCACAAATGACTATATAATAAATTCTGTGCATCAAGAGGAGAAAAGTACCCAGAGTAGGAGTGATATACCCTGTGCATCTTGGGTCTGTTTAGCTGGTCATGTTAGGATGTTCCTAACCTTTTTTTTTTTTTTCCAAAGAGTTACAAAAACTAGTTTAGGATAAACATGAACTCATTCCCCACAGTGCTTTCTGCACAAAGTGGCCACAGGCCTCTACATGAGGCAATACCATAGCATGTAGGAAAGACAAATTTATGGAACTAAGGAAAACCACACCTCCATTGCCATTTCCTTTTCAGGGGAATTCTTTCCTGCCCCTGCTGAACCATCCACTGAGCCTGCTAAATGTGTGGGTAAGGGAGTGCTGTCATTTTCTGAGCTTCAGAACAGGGGGCAGTAAGGTCACAGTGTTGCTTGTGCACCTTTTTGCTCTGTCACTGCTGGAGTCTGTCGTGTTGAAGCGATGCAGGAGGATGACTGGAGGATATACTGATAAGAGACTTGGTGGTGGACAAGGTGTGGAAATTGTGCTCACCCACGTTAAAGAAGACCCAAGGTGTGGGTGGTAGTTCTAAAATGTCCTATAAACCATGTTAGGCATTTAAAATAGACCCCACTGTACACAGAATGGCAAGAATCCAATCCATGCTTTGCCATTGGAGCACAGAGGAGGAGCTCGGAGACATCTGCAGAAATGCCCATCATGTGGATTTCTTGCAGTCTTAGGAACCAGGAGGCAAAGTCTTGTCTGTGCTGTCAGTGGTGCCAGCCTGGTGCAGCAGGTCTGGAGATCACCTCTTGATCCTTCTACAGAGGGCTACAGCAAGGGCTTCCTGCACGTGTGGAATTGTCTTACACTCCCCTAAACTGAACAGGTAGAAGAACAGTTTTAGAAGGCAGATTCTCATCTGTCTCAGTTGTTGAGAACAGTCATTCAGCCTGGCATGGTCTCTAATTTATGTTTGAGTCATCCCATCACTGGTGCCACCAGCCCTTCATTTGCAGATGTTTTCTTTCCCTACAGCAATATCTCTTGTGTTATGCCCTACTGAATTTTATGTGCAATTTCATCCATTCCCCAACCTCCCCTTTTGCTTAGTGATTGCAATAAAGGTGCTAGTTGCTTTGCAGAGTTATTTATAATGTGCTTGTATTCCGAGATGCAGCAAGTGGGAACTCTTGTTTACTCCCTATGCAGTTTGGGGTGTTTTTTGTACAACTGCATGGCATCTTTTTTCTTCTGAACTAAGCAGACCCAGATTCTAATTATGTGTTGCAGTTAATTCCTGCTGGCCTGGCACTGTTTTTGTGACCTAGCTTTGAATTTTTTCCCTTCCTGCTGCGTTGTTTCTGAGATAAAGCAAACAAAAATGAAACCAGGATGCTGGGCTAGACCATGGTATTGATTTAAACAGTGGCATTATTATTAGCACTGTTTCTAAATAAATAGTTTTGCTTTTCTGACCATGCTGCACTTCAGCAGAAGACCTTGTAGAGTTTTCCCACAATGTTGCCAAAGCTGTTGGCTCTCAGTTAAGAACTCTGAAAGGTAGCTGTGAAAAGGTGAATGTGTAATGTTAAAAAGATACAGACATGGGTGGTAAGTAGCAGATGTACAAGAAAAGGATCTAATTACAGGCTTCTGTCAAAAGAGTGCATGAAGCAAAGCTCCAGAGATGCTGGGAGAAAAAAGAGTGAAAAATAGCTGATAAGTAGAAATATCCACCTGAGAAAGTATGTGTCTGTACCAGGAATGTGGCTGGTAGTGGCTGGAGCTCCAGTGCCCTGTGCTGGAAGGTGGCACTTGCTCTAACACTGGCACATTCAGCAGTGCCAACACTCTGACTCGTGCCCTGGGATGGGTTGTGTCATCCCTGGGTTGTGTCATCCCTGGGTGTGTGTCTCCAGCTCTCAATTCATCTTCTGAGGTTTTCTTTACATAGCCAGGAGCCTCCGTCAAATTCCCCAGCAAACTGACAGCCCTCAGTTCTGAAGTGACTGTAAATTGCAGCACTTTAAGTTAAATCAAAATGTTTTATAAATTTTTACTTCATCTAAACAATTGTGACAGTTCGTAGCAACCTGAACTTCCCATGAACCTCCTGAAAGGCATAAATGAAACATCTGATGTCTGGCTTGGTTTCCCATTGTGCATCATTCTACACTCTGGCTCAGGTGCTCTCTATCTTGTCAGAATAGTCCAGGTTTGTAGGTAACTGGAATGGTGTTTATCCCTTCTGATTTAGGCATCTAAAAATTAGGCATGTGCTCTCAGGCAGGGTTCTGGGCTAGAGTTTGGAAAGAGAAGGCTGCCTCCTGAAGGCAAGATGTTCTATCCTAAAGTAGGGTTCCAAAAGGAATGGAACAATTTACCCAGTCCACCTTGATGTGCCTGTGTTTCACTGAATAATCATTACTCTCAAAAGCAAAGAGGTAAAGCCAACAAGTCTTGCCTTTTGAATTACTTTTTCAATAGTTATAACAACATCTCACTGTTTTGGGGTTTTGTATTCCTTTACATGTGCATTTGAAAGATACTGGCAAACACTGGTTGGTTTGTGTGTGCTTCTTACTCCAGGTTGGGATGTTCAGGTTAAAAGGTGAAACAAGTGATTGCTCTCTGTTGTTTTCCCACTTGTAGAGTTGCCTTTCATTTGCATCCAGTGTTGGACTATTCAGTCATTTCAGTCTTTCTTCATTCTGTGCTGCCCTTTAAGTTCTTTCTCCCCTTTCCTCTTCCTTGCACAACAGGGACCTGTTCATCTGGGCAGTTCCCCATCTGTCTTCTCTCCCACAAAGAGCAAAATGACACAACAATTTCTTGTGCTCTGCCTTGTGAGTCCTTGCTGTGTCCTGGGAGGGGCTCCAGCTGCCCTGGGCTGGAGATTTTTCTTGCTTTTTATAAGCTGCTGTGCACGGCCCTGCCAGCATCTTCCCCACTGGCCTGGAGCAGGAGTTCTGCCTTCTCATTTGGGTTGGATAATGAATGCAGTCGGTGAACAGCAACAGCTCTTTGCTGTGGATAGAAAAAGCTACAATTTCCATACCTCACCTACACTCCTTTCCTTACTCTCGCCTTCCTCCAATGTTTGGGAGTGTGCAGATGTTTCCTAGTTAGTTATTATCTAAGTGAGCAGCTTCTTGCTAAGATGTTAATTAAACCTTGCTGTCCAGAATCTCTGGGTACAATTTGCAGTGTAATCTGTAGCCTCTAGTGCATCATTGTATCTCTATTAAAAGGAATTCTGTGTAATGATGCTGGGATTTAATTAGTTTCTTTGCTGGTGTTGTAAAACATAGTGATAAATGAGCTACCAGGTCCGTGGATCATTATTCTACTAGAGATGAGCTTATTAGCTGATTATGAATCATTAACAAAGTCTACATGGGATTTGCTTATCTAATTCAACACAATTTTGAACATTCAATACTCTACATTCATTTCTTTCAACTAACAACATTGTATTTAGATTGTAATCTTTGTATGTTTTATTCGGGGATTTTTTTCCTGTAGTGTTGAATTCTAATTACATTGTGAGAAGACCTGGTGTCCATCTGGGATGAATACAGAACTGCATTGTAAGGTTTTACACCACTGCATATTTCTTCACTGGGTTCTGAGTGTGTTTATTAATCCTCTGGTATTGCTGGAAAGACAGAAACTCAGACTCTGCTCAACTTACATTTCTTAAATAATCCACTAACTAGGGGCAAATGAAATACCCTGGGCCAGCTAGAGCTGCTCACAGGAGGGGGAATGGTCACACCAGGGTGAGTTTTCAGTTTGGAGCTGGGGTGAGATGTGCAGCAGCAGTGCAGTTGGCAGAAATAGTGCATGTTTGGAACACAGAGGTGCCCTTTGTGGGCAATGATCCCCAGGGAGATTCTCTGAGAAGCAAATATTCAGAAATCGGGTGCTGGGAGTTTATCTTCAAATAAATCCGGATTTCAGGAGAACTTTCCACTTCTCATGGAGCGTCTGCAGTTGTCTGAAGTGAATTCTCCCCTTGACCTCCCTGATGCTCATGTATTTAGCCAAGCCAGTGTTGGCTAAATGAGCTTTTGGCTGGTTTTTTGCTGTGCCATAATGTTAACTTGTGGGTAGAACCTACTTTGTGTACTCCTTTCCTTACTAGAAAATAAGTTGGTTGTTTCTGTGCAGGAGACTTGATAATCCTTCAGGAGGAACTCCAGCAATAAGGTAGAAAGATGCTGATGGCAGAGTTGCTGCTGTCATACACAGTTCTATAAATAGAGTTAAAAAATCAGGGTGTTCCTCAAAAATTGGCAGCTGAAAATGGATACAATTTTCTTGCAATTCTACCAGGATTCCTCTCTTCTGAATATCCTGTTTACAGAGCCATTAGTTCTAATACTTTCCAATCTTTTGTTTATCAGCTCAGAGGTAAATATTACTTGGTTTGTCCCAGTGGGAGCAAAGAGCAAACTGTTTTTGACTCTAAGTTATTTCCTTTCACTGAGACAACCTGCTATTTCTTCCTTTGAAAAAGATTTGTGAAGTGACAGATGAATTTCCAGCAGCAGTAATATTTCTTAATAGTTAGAGAAGCAAGTTTGTAGTGCAGAGATGCAGCCATGAAGAAAATAGAGAATTAGAAAGGTGTGGTTTGAAATAGGAGAGGATAGTAACACCAAGTGGGGTGCTGGAAATATTCTATATCCTTTGTGGGACAACTGGAAAAGTTGAATGTTTTTTTCAATGTAGTTTCTGTTTCCATAAACATTGTGGGTTTTCAGTTGCAGAGTAACAGTGATCATGGTTTGCAGTAATATTAGCTGCACTCAAATCTTTACATAATTGCTATTTGGCATCATGCAATAATTTATTCATTTTAAACTCAGTATTCAATATCTAAATAGAGATCATTTGATGAAAGAACCTAACCTGTTTTATTTGAGGTTTTTATGAACAATAACATGTTGGATATAATGTCAATGTACAAATATCCAATTGTATTCTTTCATAATTAGGATAATATACTTGCTCTCAACATTGGTTTCTAAATAGCAATGCAAATTGTTGCTTTAAACAAAGCATTTGAATCATAAGAATCCTAATGAATAACATTTGTCATATCAGTGCCTGTACAGCTCTGGAAGCAGTGTGACTTTATTTTGTAGAACACATTCCAGTTTCATACACAGCAGAATATGGACATTGAAATGAATTGAAACAAAGCAGGTTAATTATTCAGGGACCTCAGACTAAAGTTAAGTCACAAATAATGCATCGTGTGCTCTCGTTATAACCTGCATGTCCCCAGATGACTGTGAGGATTGCCCCTCACTCCTACCCAGTATTTTCAGTATGACTAGAGGCTTGTTTTCCTTTTTAGTCTGTCTTGCTATTTTCCAAACCAAGATCCCTTTTTAGATATACATTAGTACCTTGATAGGGATAAATCTATGTTTGTGCTCTGATAAGTCAGAGTACTGATTTCTGGGTTTTGTAAGGGTCACATATAATGTGGTTAAGTGACATCATTCTTAGAAGATCATTATTTGTACCTCTATAAATACATATAATAGACAGTAGCAGAGAATACTAACTTTTAGAGCAACATTTACAGAGCTTTATCTTCTCAAGGTGATGCCCTTTAATAGAGGACAGTGCATGGTTCTTAGTTCAGCAGTTCTGTCAAGTCTGAGGCAATCATTTGATTTCACTTTTATACATATGCTTAGGTGTTCAGAAAATCCCTGTATGTAGAAGAGAAGTCCTGAATACCATAAGGCTAGGTCAACAACAAGGAGCTGGATTTCCAAGGGTTTATTGTTGCTATTTCCTGTGAACTGACTTTATTCTGACTTTGACTTTAAGCAGCAACATGCACAGATGTGAGTGCTATTACACAGTTTTGATTTCCATTTTAAAGGGTCTTGTACTTGCTTGAAGTTGTGCATGTGCTGCAGATTAAGCAGTGGTGCTAAATGTTTGCATCTTTGTCTCTTGCAAGAGGAAAAGGCTGGGCTTTCCTTTGCTTGGTTGGTTGGGGGTTTTATTTTATCATCACCTTGGAGTGGGCTGAGTGGAAGAAAACCCATGTATAATTTATTTTGCCTAATGTTTTGGAAGTTTTCTGCATAATCCAATTTTTGCCTATCTAATCACACAGAGGGGGATGCTTTTACCATAGCAGAAGCCAGCAGAATTGATCTCAGAGGGTAAGGAAACAAATTTAAACCAAAGCGTTGCTAGTTCCAAATAATCTTATTAGAATGGCATACAAAAGAACATGGTGGACCTTTCATTTGTCCCTCTACGTGAGACTTGATTATGGTTTTTAAAGGTCTGTTGCAACACAAGAGCCTTAATAGACTTGGGACATGCTTAGTTTGTAACTGAGTCCAGCTGACAATCTTAGAGCATTTTGTGGGTTTACATTCATGTTTTCACATCCTATTTTTACATAACAATGAAGTGTTAGAATCTGAAACATAGTACTACCCTTACCTTAAACTAGAGCAACAGAAATACACAGCAACTCTGTTCCAGGCAGCTTATTGTTTAACTATAATGTGGCTTCCCCAGGAATCATGGAATCCCACACATGGGTTTTAATTAACTCTAACAGGTATTTAATGGAGATTTAATAAGACAGTTATTGTATGTTAATTAAATGTCAACTGATTGCTAAGAGCTTTTTGCAATTATTGAAGTTTACTAATTATCAGATAGATAAATCAATTTTTTCATGAGGAAAAACTCCCATCTGTGTAAGCAATAAATATGCTGGTGGATGATGTATGTTGTCATAATGAAATGAGAGATGTGCTGTGCATCCGTCCAGCACGGGCAAGAAGGAAACAGTTTGCTCCTCTAGGCAGGGTTTTGTGTTGCTGAATTAAACTCAGCTGTTGGTGCAGAAGATTCAGGTGGCAGGACCTGTCACTGCAGTCAGGGGTGTTGAGAACTTTGGCTGAAGCATCTTTATGGAGTGAGATGGGCCACAAAAGTAGCTCACACCTCTGCACCTCCCACCAGGGTTTAAAATGAAGATGTGTCCTGTAGGAACTAAAGAAACCCTCAGGATTTTCTTTTCCTTCCAGAGCAAAGACTGCATTGGGATGTAGATTGTTGTCCTTTGTGTGTTGAGCATGAGCACTGTGGAACAGGAGGTTTGTTTTTAGAAATATTTTTGGCATCCAGCCCCTTCCAAAGGCATCAGTACATTCTGGGTATTGCCGATTATTAATCAGTACTCAGTGTACTAATGAGGAAAGTAACTGTAATCAGCTCTGATTTATGCAAATTAAATACAACCCTCAGACTTTTGGTCAGTTGCCAGGACAGTCTGCAGGTGGTGAAAACAAGGATGACCCTTTTTTGTTTTTCTTTTTAAGATAAGGGAAAAAAGCCAAACTATTTCTCTAGAAAATTACTGCTAATAAAAATATTTCTAGGTTTTTGATGAGAGCCACAAAGATCTCAGAGGGCTGGAGGTCTTCTCCTAGGAGAACAGGCTGAGAGAGCTGGGGGTGTTCAGCATGGAGGAGAGAAGAAGGGAGACCCCCTTGCAGCCTGCCAGTATTTAAACAGAGCTCATGAAAAGGAGGGGGAACAGCTTTTCACCCAGGCAGAGAGTGACAGGGCAATGGGGAATGCTTTTAAAGTAAAAAAGGAGACCTCTACATTGGATGTTATAAAGAAATCCTTCCCTGGGAGGGTGGGCAGGCCCTGGCACAGGTTGGGCAGAGAAGCTGTGGCTGCTCCTGGATCCCTGGAAGTGCTGAAGGCCAGGATGGACCAGCCTGAGCTAGTGGAAGGTGTCCCTCCTATGGCAGGGGGTGGAACAAGATGATCTTTGGGGTCTCTTCCAACCCAAGTCATTCTATGTTTCTATGGTTCTGTAAGCTGCCCCATCTGAGAGCCTTGCTTAAGCCCTAATTCATTAAATAGAATCCCTCTGCTGTACAGCTTTTACAGGTGGGTGTTGGCTCAGCCCACCTGAGAGATGCACACAGTTGCCTTAGAATAGAAAATTTAGATTTCAAAGCAGAACACTTAATATTATTGTGTAACTAAGCCTGTGTGGGACTGGAGCACAGAAATGGGACTGAGAAGTGCCCACCACAAAGGGGGATTTCTGTATTAATTACATCAAACTTAGCAGAGTATTTAAAGATTTTGTTGGACTGGGAGCAACAGCTAAAGCAGGCTCTTATCTCAGTTGCTGAACACACCTTTAGGTAAGAGGTATGTTTTGCCCATCCTTAAGAATGGATGAGTTTGACATAATTTACTCATTAAAATGCAAAGTAGCAAAATTACTTCAGAACGCAACAAAAAGATGAAAGCAGGCTCTTAGAGTACCAAATTGCTTCATTTCCTCTAAATCCTGTATTCCCCCAAATTAGAGAGAAATTGAAAATAAATCCTTCTCAGAAAACAGCAGACTCATCCTGCAGTGGAAAAGAATGATGATGATGAAAAGAACTTCCACTCCCAGCCAATGCCAGAAGAAACAACCCCCATGACCTCTGATGTCAAAGGGAAAGGTGCTGCTTTTCTCATACTGAAATGTTTCTGGAACTCAGCTTGGGTGGCAGGCAAGCTGTGTGCCACTCTGCTCAGGATTAGTAGATTATCCCTGCCTCTCTCAGTCTAGGAACTGAGCACAGCTGCCCTGGGCCCTTTGTCAGGGAGACTTTTTATGTCTTTATATTCTCTGGTCCCACTTGTCTCCCAAAGCCATTGTAGTGTAGGAGACAGTAGCTCAGAGATGCACATTGACCAAGTCAACCCCATCGATGGGATGGTGCACTTGGGTGACACAGTGCTGTCAATGGCTGATCAATAAATGCTTCCTGCTGACTTCTGGGCATCCTGCATGTTCAGTAAATAAATCTGATCCTCCTGAAGATAATTTGGCCCCAGACCTACATTATTTATCTTTGTTTTGTGGCTTGAGCAGAGAGAGATTTTAAACTTCAATGTTTCACCCAATTTAATCCTTCTGTTACGCATTTGGTAACTACAGAAAATGATAAAACTTTCTCAAGAAGTTAAGTTTCTATAGTTTACTACTTGAAAAATGTAAATGATTTTGCAGCTTCCAATAGAGAACTTTCCCTTTATAATTGTGATTCCCTGTGGAATCAGCTCAGGATCCTTTCATCCCATTGCACCCCACCTTGTGCAGGGCAAGAGGATTTGTGTCTGTAACTCTCCCTAGCTGCCAACTCCCTTTCCAAGGGGACAGGACTAGTGAGTTTTCACATTGCAGGTAGGGAAATAAGGTGTGCATGTTGGGGTTTTCCAGGGACTATGCCAGTTTACACAGTCACCCCTTTCTCTCTGGGAAAATCCCTTGTTGCATTTATCTGCTACACAAAAGCATTGGACAGGTTTTTGCTGAGGCCTTGACAGTAATTCTCCAGAGGCTACAGATGTCTACCCTGCAGTCACAGAAATGATTACAGTGCAATGTAGATGTACCTGATATAACTTTAAGCTGTCTAGCTCAGGTACCACTCATGGTTTAATTTCTGTAGTATAAAGCTGAGTCTGGATTGATTTTTCTTGATGGGATTTCAGTGGAGGTTAAATGGCTTAATTCAAGCTATGAAACAGATCCCTTCATGTACATGAGCCTTATTGTCACAGATCAAAGGAATAATACTGAGGGAGGGGTGGAAGAAGTCCTTGTAATGTGAACTGCTGAAAGGCCTAAGTATCACTTAAGTATCTGAGCTCCAGTGAGAATGGAGTGGTCTTTTAAATCAATGTTGCACCAGAAGTGGACAGATCTACAGTGCCTTATCTCAATACATTTAGTGCTTTTCAACAGCAGCTCTTTGCTGTATTTAATCTGTTTTACAGTACTTGCCTCCTTAATTGGAAATGTTTCTTGGTGTAATGTAGTAGCAATTCCCCCTTGTCCAGAAATAGAGCAGTGCCCATGGGCTGTTAGTTAAGGATATGCCATTATGGTCTTCTCACATATTTGGGGCATTGGGAGAATTCTTTACATCATTTGAAGTGCTGCTGGATTTAAAAGGCGCTTCAGACCTTTTAGCTGGATGATGAAAATATTTGTAGCCCTGCTTAAGAGAAAAGTAAATCTTTTGGTTTGGACTAATGTCTGTGAGTATTTAGGAAACAGTTGTCCACTTTGGTGTCTCGCTTATTGCTTTCCTTGAGTCATTTGCAATTTCTGTACTTCTGTCGGAATTCCAGATTTCCTTATTTCTCAGGCTTGTAGTGTAGAAACCAGTGACACCTGAGCAGCCTCAATCTCACAGATCTTTTTTCTGGCCAGTTTTAATAGTGAATTTCTTTACTTTCTGCTCTGTCTTTTTTTTTTTTTTTCCCTTTTTCCCTGGACTGCCAAGTGAAAGAAACCCAACCATGATTCTTTATTTTACTGAAGGTTTATGAAGTGAAAGTTTTTAACTCACGTGCAAGTTTTACCTCTTGCTCTTTTAAAATATTTTAGAGTCTAAGCCTGTCCCTTTTTATTGGAGAATTTACATACACACAGGTGCATGCACACATACAAACACATGTTCATCCTGCTTCTCTTCTTGCAGTCTCTCTGTGGAGAATTTATATTCTGTTGGTATGTTATTCACAAGGAATGATGCAGGAGAAGGAACTGCACTAGTCTAAGATGCCTGCAAGTGTGACAGTAATTTTGCTAGTCAATAAAACACTGCACTGGGCACAGGATGCCCAGTTTTGCTGTCAGCACTGTCCCCTTCCCTGTTCCTGTTTGCTCCACTGTCATCTTTATTGTCCAGCATTCAGGCTCTCTGTATGCTGAGCACAGAAGAGCTAAATCAGGAACTTTAGGCTCAAGTGAAGGGATGAATTCTAACCTCTCTGTACGAGCCAGCCCCCAGTGATTGGTGAACTGACTCTTTGATTCTGCTATATCATAGCTTTCTTTTCTCTTGACTAGGCCATTGTCACATTGCTGTTGACCTCTAAACCCTCTCCCCCCACTCCCAGCCTGAACTCTGGATTGGGCTTCCCAGGGAATAAACTATGGGCAAAGTTGAACCACCAGGCAGAAGGAGGGGAAATGGTTCATGCTGCCATAGTAACGTGACCTCGTACTGTCTGCCCGGAACAAAGATGGTTTTCTTGTCATTTTTTTCTGCCCCTATGAGTGTTTAAGTCCCCCTGCTGCTTCTCTGCTTGGGAGGGGGGTGAAGGCTGTACAGCACACAGTGGATAAAAGAGGTAACTCTTCCCTGCTTAAAGTAGGGCAGTCCTTCAGGAAACTGGGGAATCAGGTGACCAGGACAAAACCAAGCCAAAACAAAAAAGACCAAAACAGACATGAAGATTATTTTTAGTCAAAAATCTGAGTTTGGAATTTGCATTTCACGTAGTCACCTGACTTCCTATGTATTACCATTTTTAACTTAGTTAAGTTTAATTTTTAGAGTGATGCATTTGATGCATTAAAAAAAATAAAATTAAAAAAAAAATCCTAACTCCCCATTAAAAATGTTGTGCTCTGAGCTGCTTGCTATTGCCAAGGACTGAGATGCTGAAGCTATCCCAGCTGCACCTGTGAAATGTCAAACCAGCAATTGACAGTTGCCAAATGCTTGAAACTGTTGGGAAAGAAACAGTGAAAAAGGGTTGCTAAACCAGAGTACAAGTGTCTGGCCTCCAGCACAGTGACTATTACACTGTTTCAGAGACCCCATCTAAAAAGGACACGGTGGAACTGGGAATGAACCAGTGAATGACACCAGCAGAAACAAGGCAGAGCAGCAGAGAGAGGCTGGAAGAGCCTGGTGTGCACTGTCCCTGTCCCTGAGCAACCTGCAGGGCACTGGGGGATGTGGTTACTCACCATGGACAAAATTGGGGGCTGGAGAACTTCTCTCCTCACTTCTCATGACCTTTGGCTCAAGAAGCCCCACAGGCTACCGAATGTTAGATGGTGGAGAGAAAATTTGGGAAAAGAATCATCACACAGCAAATCTGTTCTTCAGCTCTTCCTCTTGCCCATTGCAGGGGACAGACTAGCTGGGCTTCTCCTCAAAGACCTTCTCTACAGAGCTTGAGGTGCTGCAGATTTAGGGCTTTAACGACTGAAACCCAAAGTTTAACAGCTGCAATTTGATAAGCACAATGCAGCTCTGATCCCTTCCACAGCTTTGGCAATGCAGTGCCAAGTCGTGGGTGCCTCTGGAAGCAGCTCCCCTGCTTTAAATGCAGGAGCAATCAGGTGGGATCTAGTAATGCCTGCTTCAGCAAATGGCAACACCTCAAACTGGTTGTTATTCACTTAATTTGCAGATGTCTTTACACGAGGGGAAGGGTCAAGGGAGGAGGGCTAAGCGACGCATTTCGTATCGATGGTTATTAAATACTACTCTGTCACCAAAGCCAGGCCTTTTCAGTAATGCAAGAAGTGTTTACAAGTGGTCTCCAGCAGCTTTCCTTTTAAATCCCTGAAGATAAGCCTTAAAAACCCCTGATCAAACAATCCAACAAACAGCAAAGTCAAAAAAGGTGCTGGACAGGGAACGACAATTTTGCTGGAGTGTGTAAAATCATAGGCAGGTTTTGATTCAAGTGTCTGTTGTGTTTGGTTGAATCCCCTGTCCCTTCCCAGCCATGTGTTCCTTCCCTGGGAGGGGCTCCTCTGCCTTCAGATAGTGAGAGCAGAGATTTTGACATCTCTCTTCTCTGTATGCAAAGCTGTCTTGCAGAGCAAGGGATTAGTGACTAAAGAGATGCCAGCAGTGCACTGCTTTGGTGCATGCCAGTCCCTCTGGTCAGGAGATAAATTCATTAGAATTCCATGAAAACACCACTAATAGAATATGTGGGGATGAATTGGTTCTGTGGACTTTAACAGGTTTTCACATAAAGAAATGGTGTGCAAAATTATCAGGCCCATTGTCTTTTTCCCTGTTAATTCTGCTCATGATGAGTGACTTTTCTTATTAAATTCTGATAGTTTTTTTTAATTTCATTATTATTTTTTGGAATCAGCATAGAAGCATTAAGGCTGGAAAAGCCCTCTAAGACCATTTTGTCCAGCCATTAGCTCAGCACCACTGTCTTCACCACTAACCCTTGTCCCCAAGGACACTTCCAGGGATGGTGACTCTACCATTTCTCTGGGCACACTGTGCCAATGCCTGGCCACCCTTTCAGCTGAGACATCTTTCCTAATATCCAATCTAAATCTCCCCAGGAATAAATAGAACCTTTCATCTATTGAGTGAGGGGAGAAAGGCAGGGGTGGCAAAGATAAATGCAAACATCATCTGTAGGAAATGCTACTTGATGACCTTGAATGTTTGTGTCACCTGGAAAAGTCATTGCTACTGCCCAGTCACAGTTTACAGAAGGAAGAAGAAGTGTGGAATTAATAACCTGCCTGGAGTTGCAGCAGTTCATCTGGGAGCCAGGAGAGGCTGTCCTGTGACCACATCACTCCTCACGAGGTTTCTCCCTGCCCAGGCACATCTCTGTTAGAATGAGGAGGCAGTAACAGCTGAAATGTCAGAAACTCCCTGCTCTCCCCAGCCCCACAAAAAGCCAGGGCTGTCTGTGATTGGAAGCTCTTTTTTCTCTTCTCCTCCCCAATTCTATTTCTGTGTTCCTGACTTTCTGCCCCTACCATTAAGATCTGCTTGTTATCTGCAAGGCTCCTCTCTTTCACCTTGTGCTTCCCTGCAGAGTTCATAGTCTTGCCAACACAATGACTGAGTATAACATGCTGAAAGAAGAAAATGCTAAGAAATGAGGGGAATAACTTCAAAATGTATTTTTGAAGAATTTTCTGCTTATTTTTTTTTCTCTGTAGGAGAGGAGTCGGATTCTTTTTCTTCCTTTGAGCATTGCCCTCACCCATCACTTCTCACCTTCCCTACCTCATCCCCTTTTGCAGCCTGTTATGTGTTGCCAGCATCCCTGTACCCATCTCAGAGTGTCTAGTAGACCATTAGTGGTCAGCTGGGTGGAAAAGAGCAAGGAGATATGACTAATTTGCACCAAGACCTTTTTTTTGGGAGTAAAGGAAGGAAACCCTTTCAGGGACCCTCCCAATGTCCAAACCCGTTTTCTGTCCCTGCCTCAGCTTTTGTTCTATCACGTTGTCACTTCCCATTCTTCCCCTGCTAAGATGGAGTGTTGCATCCTTCTCCATCCTGCAGCAATGGAAAGTCTCCTCTGGGGTTCTCAGAAGAGCAGCTTCAAATTATCCTCTCATTAGTGATGATACATCCCTTTTGCACACTGTGCCATTCCATTGTACTGCCTGAGCATTGAGCATTAGGAGATAACTGCCTTCACAACATATGTCATTACTCATTAAGGGACCCTTCCTGGATTATGGCCGAGGTTTAATGTCTTGTTAAAGATGTTTAACACTTACAGTTTTGTTTTTAATTTAGGAAGCAGCATGATCAAAGTGTGCCCTGAGAATTTCTCGGGGATTTTGTGAAATTTGCAGGTTGGCCTGCTCAGAGGAGGTGATCCTTAAATTGAATTGCAGCCCTCCAAGGCGTGTTTGGATGTCAAGCACTGCCATGATCTGACATGTTAATGGCTTGGAGAAAACAATGTGTTTCAGAGGTAATTGCTGAAGCAGTGAGTTCCCAGCAATATTTTACTTAAAAGAAATGTGCTGTTTCTCCACTGTGAAGACTGGAACAATGACACTGAACAACTGAGTGATACAAATCTCTGCTTGCCTTTTAATGGTCATTAAATTCTTCTAATAGACTGGAGCAGGACCTCTATCCCATCCATTGTTAGGAGCTGAAGATAGCAGTAGAATCAGATATGTTGTTATTGTAGCTGGACTGCAGAATCTACTTTATTGAAAGAAAAAATATTTTCAAACTCGTAGCATAAACCTGAAATGACTTTTCTAAATTAAAACTTCACCATTTGGCTCTTCCACTGGGGGTCATCTTCAGATTTACCAGATAAACTCAACCAGGGCAGTTATTCATAACAATCCTGTTGCTGCACGTTCAATGCTTGTCTTTTAATTAATATGCAAAAGAGAGATGAGCCACAGTAGCGATTTTTCCAGGCAGAAGAGCAGGATGGTGAGCATGGAAGAGAGGGTAGGTGTAAGAGAACAGTCTAGTGAAGATGAGCACATGTTGGTAGAAGATTGAATCCTCTAGACTCGACCATTTCAATCACTATAAAAATGGATTTTAAAAGTTGTGACTCAGTCTTTGGAAAGTTTTGTTTTCAAAGATCCTTGTTGCACAAAGGTGTTCCTGAGAGACATGGACTGTCAGTAGCAGCTGTGAGGGGATACGAAGAGAGGACCAATTCATGAAGGTGTTTGCTTTTTTGGGAATAGGTTAATGTGATTTTAACTGTATCAAACTCAGCTTAAAACTGTTCTTTTTCTCCACCATTCTGCCTGTGAGAACGTGCTGGATCACCTGTTTATGGATCTGTGACTGAGTTTCGTGGAGAGCTTTGTGCATGTGCTGGTGCTTTTTTGGGGAGCAGATAAACTTTGCAAAATTCCTTTCATTCTCTAAGTGCTCTGAGCTCACTTTCAAAATCTGTCCTAGTTCCTCTGGCTTTAGGAAATCAAAAGTCTAATGATTTCCACGAGAATCTGGAGCATCTGAAGATTATTATTTTTATTTTTTATCATGTTTGGGCTGAATACTTGAAAAAGGGTTAACCAGCAGCCGGAACAATTCATTGCAAAATCTTCAAAGCAAATCATATTTCTTAATTATATCAAATTAAGGTTATTAAAAGTTAAGTTCTGAACTGAGAGCATTTTCCAGTGAAAGGTGCTGCAACATCATTATTTCTCCCCAAAACGCATTTACTGTACATTTCTCAAAGCCATCAGCCTTGATTGAAAGCTAATGAAAAAGCTGTCCTGCGTCAGTTTATTCCTTGTATCCATTAAGAATAATTACGGCTGAACAATTTTTGATGCCTGTAACCTTCGCAAGTGTTGCTAATGGCATTATAAATTGCTCCTTGTCCAATGACTACAGTCTGATGCTTAATTCAAAAGCGCTCTGTCAACAGGGCTGATTTGTGTGGTTAATGAGTGCGTTTAAAACAACAGCCTCGGCTCATGCATCCTAATGCTGATAAAAGGATGTGGTTCAATAAAGAGGCTTGTCCGTAATAATTAGCAGCAACAAATGCTCTGGATTAGACCGATCGCAGCTTTAATGACTCGGCTTTCAGCCCCTTGCAGGGGGAAAAGAAAAGTTTCCAGCTCTAACTTTTCTGGGCTTAGATTTGACTTTTGAGGCGCTGTAAGGCAGTGGTGCAGGTAACTACACATAAATCTTTAATGCATACTGTGCTGGGAGAGTCACTGAGCAGTCCAAGGCCTCTCCTCTATTTTCCTTCGGAGTTTAATGCAGAAAAAGAAAATTGAGAGTTGGTAAGAGATGAGATATAAAGACTTGTTACCACCTCCTCTAGGAGAGGAGTCATCACTTAGAGTTTCTTGGACGAGGAAGTGGACACATTCCAGAAAATGTTAACAGCTGAAACTCCGGGTGTTCAGGGACTTTATTGCCAATCAGTGCGAGCAAAATAAGACAAATCAGTGATTTGCAATGAGCAGGACCTGAAACTGCCCCCGAGAAGCTGCTTATGGGAAGGAATTTACTTACTGAGAAAAAGTCTAAATCCAAAAACTGGCATGAAAAATCAGTCCACGTGAATAATCAACTGATAACACCATTGGGTATGGGCCAGCATTAGCAACCATGAAAATAACCCTGCTTTTCTAAGCACTGTTAGCTCAGATTGTTTCCTCCTCATCAGCGAGTTGTGCAGCAAACTTGGAAACAACTTTTAGATCTGCTCCCAGCTGTGGGTAGTTTTCTCTAGAAGTTACAAATCTCTGCTAAACCCTGAAGTGCTGTGAGCATTTTGGAGTAGTAGATTTGTGATGAGGAAATGTAGACAGCCTGTCAGGTAAGAGCTCTCTGACACTCCCAACTGCTCCTTTCCCTCGGTGACATCCAGTTCACTGCCAAGGGGCTCTTACCCTGACCCCTCTCAGAAATCACGTGCTTTCAAGGCAGATTCATTTTCTTCCTCTTAAAACAAGTTAAGAGCAAACCTTCATACTTTAATTTGGGTACTTACTCTGGTTTTCATGATACTTTTGACTGGGAGCAGTCATTAGATATTTTGCTTATTGCTGTTTTAATTGGGCATTGTCCGTGGTCAGACAAGTTCCCATAGTCCATTTGAAGGTCTCCCCTTGAGGAGTATCAGGTAGGAGAGGTGTGGTTGAGTCTGAACAAAGAATGATTTATTCATTGTCCATGTCAGGCAGGTGAGCTTCTTTCAATATTGTAAGGAAAAGAACAACATTGTTCTAAAAACGTGACTGGAGGTGCTGCAGGGAATGCCTGGAATATCCTGCTCCAGAAAAGGGTTGGGAAAGTCTGGACAGAGCACTGTAGGATTCAAAGTGCTTCCCCAAGTGGCCCTGGGTGCTGGCCAAGGTGAGGGCAGTTGCCAAAATGCTCCAGCTGATCTTTCCTGGAGCTGAGACACAACATTGCACAACCAATAATGGTGCAAAGTACCTTCCTTGGCATGTCTTTTATCCCCCTTGGCCAAAAATGCCAACTACCTCAAGGGAAGTTCGAAACCAATATTTTCATGCCTATAAAGTCACTTTGACATGGTTAACTGAGCATCCCAGAGAGTAAACCCATTCATTTAGTCCTCTCTTCTCAAAGTTAGCACTTTGGAGTGGCAGGCTGTGGCTAATACTGTACAAATTGCTGCAATGGGCAGTTAAACGCTGAGGTCAGAGGTTAAATGAACATGGTTGTTTATGAGGACACAGCCCGAATCCATTTGCATTTTAATATTCTTTCTGTGAGACAAAAAACCATTTTGAGGACAGCTTGTTTGGAAATCCCATTAACAGGTTATTTATGGGACTCATGTCTGCATGACCCTTAGCCTTGTTTTGTTAAACATGAACTAGACATGAATCAGATGGGCGGCTGGGCTGCTGCTATTGTTTTCCCTAGCATTAAATGTCATTGAATTCAATTATTCTGAATCTGACACTTTCTAAGTTATTACCCTCATAATGCCTAATTTTCCTTTTTCCTTTGTCAACCTTATTATTTCTATCTGCTTTAAAAAGCAGAGACACTCTAAAAAGGCCATTTCCTCTCTTATCACTGATCTAGGTGAGAATGGAGAGCTTATCTACACAGCTCTTAAATAAATAATTGGGAAAGCATAGTTTGAAGAAATTAGAAGATTCCAGCAACTACATGGTACATTTTAAGGAATACAGAACTCTAAAAATCTGTCAGGGTAGTAAAATTAGCTATGAAAAGGTCAGGTAGTAAATGTTTGGAAAAGGATGACTTTTAACCCTTTTTGGCAGGAGCATAAAATGATGAGTGATAAATCAGCCTAAGATGATCATGTTGCTATCAATCAGAATGCAAAAAAAATAATTCCAAATCACAAGTTTTACAAAACAAGTTTAGGTTTTATGCCTTTTAACACAAATCTTTCATTGAAAGGAGATAGTGGACTGGATGACAGAAATGAATGTAAAGCCATTGATGTGAGAGCTGTGCAGCTGAGAGCAGCCTTATCATGGGAAGTCCTGGGAACCACCCTGTCCTATCTCACACATTCCTCTCTGCCACTGATCTCTTACTGGTGCAGCATCTCTGTGTGCTGGAAGAAGCTGGTGTGGGGCTATATTTTGGATTTGTGCTGAAAATAATGTTGATAATTCCCTCCCTTTCTCTTTCCATCACTTTTTCCCCGCCTTTCTTTTCCAAGTTCAAACTAGATTTCCAGTATGAATTGTCCATGAATGGAATTCTTCTTTAGTGGTTCATTTATCCTTAATAGAAACTGGGGGTGGTTTTTTGTTTTGTGTTTGGTGTTTTGTTGGGTTTTTTTCCCTAAAGGAAAAGGAACAATACCTCTTTAGAACAAGTTTGTGAGTGTCGTGATTTTTCTACTAATTCATACTATATACTCCCCTTTTAAAATGTTAAATTACCTCATTGTATTTCTGAATATCATGTATACTCGGGCCTGAAATTAAGCTTGCTGTATAGTTGTCAAAATGACCACAATTTGCTCTATGAAATGTTCTGATTGCATGTGTAATTCAAAGCAATCCCAATCTCTGTATAAACCAGCACAGGCTGCTCAGGGGCAAGGTTTATATATGCTGATTGGGCCTTCAGCTGAGCTGGCAGCAGATACACCTGCAGATGGGAAAAGATGCAGGATGGATTTTCAAACCCCTCAATGCTAAAGAGACAGAAAGAAGAGAAGAAAAGCTGTTCCACTATGCTAAAAGTTTCAAGAAAGGCTCAGTTTTTCTCATACATGTTTTGTTGGAAACTGCCTCAATATTACCTCTGAAGTGAATAAATTTATCCACCAGGAATTGTATTGCAAATAGGACTCTTGGTTTGTCCCATTTTCCCTGAAGTGTGTGATTTCAACAACAGAGGTGAATGACATTAGGGAAACCCCTTCCTTGAAAGTGGCCCCCTCCAAAAGTGTTAACATCATTCATCTTTTCTAAGAAATTCTTTCTCTCAAAGTATTTTAGGTATTTAGTCAAGAATGTTTCTGTATTCTAAAGCATATATGGCATAGAGACCTTTAACTCTGTAATATTCTTCCTGTAATAACAAAGGCAGGTGTAATGCAACACTGGTAGCTCGTGTGCTGTAAATAAAACACTTCTCAATCATGAAAGCTCCTTCAGAGAGACATCTACAAACCTGCCCACAATGGGACAGCTTATGCAAATGTCTGAGGGCTCCATAATGTGAGGCCCTGCATGTTTTGTTGCAAAGAATGTGTAAATTAGGGAAAGTTCCTGCATTACTGCATTTCTTGGTTAGTTATATATTATTTTAATGATCTGGATTCTGCCATTGTAGGCAAAAATTGCTATTTAATATCAATCATGGTTACTTTGCAAATGAAAAAAATACAACACAGGTAGTAATTTACTCAAAGAATTCAGGCTTTACTTCGGTCTGGCTCATGCCTGTGAGCAGATAATGATTTGCTCAGAATCATACCTAAGTCAAACTTGTTCTTGAAAATATTTGCTAATATTTTATATCAGCCTTGAGAACCAAACATCCACATTTGACCTGTAAAGTTTCTCTGTGACTGAAATTGTTATCTAACATAAAATTATTGTTGTATTTTACTAAATAAACCCAAAATGGTTCTCAGCAGGAGTTTCTTGCTCATGGAACTCTTACATTTCCACATAATGCCCAATGCCTCTGTGTGGATTGCAATTTGTTTTTCATTGATAAGCCATCCACACACAGTTCCATTCCTCCAATATCCACGAAAATTGACCATTAGTAAGAAGGAAAGGAACAGCTTTATGGACTCGCAAAAGGAAAACAAATGCTTGTGGGAGCTCTTTATATAATTCTAGTTGTTGAGGCTTCACCATCGAGTGACTGAGGCTAAAGTGGTTCATGGGTGTTATTGCTCCAGAAGTGTCCACGAGTAATTCTGCACATGGAGGAAGCCTCAGCCAACAGGATGGGATAAATATGCATGTTTTACCCATGTTTTGTTGTTATTGACCAGCAGGATTTGCAGACACCAGTTACCCTCAAGAGTTTCTTCAGTTAGAACACCCAAAAAGAGATGATTGTCGTGGTTTCACTCATTCTTTTAGATCACCTGGGCTCCTAATAGAGCGGGGCTCTGGAGTGTTAATATGAGGGCTTTTCCTAATGTTCAGAGATCCAAAATGACTATAAATACAGGCATTGACTCTAAATCATGATAATCAAAATTGTAATTATGTTAATAATAATAATTTCCTCAGCATTGAAAGAAGTTTGGATATGTTGATATGAAAGAGGTGTTTTATTTTACTTCATTAAGCCTGCTTAAGCTATTTTTTTATTAGCTTTTGAGTTTGGTTCATTTGACATAACAAATTAGGAGTTTGGTCAACCATCTGAACAGGAGTTGGAATGCAACCAGACCATTTTTTTTTTCCCAGAGTGAGCCTTTTCATTCCTTGCTGGAAATTTTGCATTTATTCCTCAAGCTTCTGAAAGTTCACAGAAAATTATTGCCAGTTTTCTCAGCTTCAATCATATGGTGGGAGCTTCTGGTTAAATACCTATGCTTAATATCAGTAAATAAATTCTGACATTTCATTTTTACTCCTGAATGAAAAGGTTTATCACGGTGGTGAAAATAAGCAATCACATTCTATTTAACAGTGGAAAAGAATTGTACATATCACCCTGCAGGAGCTGAGGAATCTATTTTCATTATAGCAAACATTGATTTTGCATTAAAAAGTCTCATTATTTGAGATAATGACTGTTGGGTTTCTTAGTTATTCTTCTGGTTCCTAAATCATTAAAACCATAACAGTGAAAGAGCAAATAGGAATGCAAAAGACCCCAAACTGCATTGAAATCTACTACCATTTTGCCTTTAATTAAAACTGCAATCATCTTTAAGGCTGATCCTTGCTATCAGAAAATTATCTTATTTATTTCCAGCTCGTTTGAATAACACCTGTATTTTTGCTCGGAGAGGCATCACTGCCCCCAAAGGTATTGATTTTTGGATTAACAGTAACAGAATTAATATGTGAACTTCTGGGGGCCTCATTCATCAGTGCATTCCTCCAGATTCCCAGCAGTGTCATTCCCTCTGTGCCGGATTAGGGGATCTCACCCTGCGTGTCTCAGGGCTGGAAAACACAACCCAAAGCTCTGTAGCACATCCATGGGTAAAAATCTGTGTTTCACAGCTCCCCTCCCTCAAATAAATCTGCTCAGGGACTCGCCGAGGAGGGGGTCTCTCTGCTTTGCTGCTTTGAATAATTCCAAGGTGGTTTTTTCCTAATGGGCCTGAAGGGAAGTGGGTCCCCTTGTGCTGTCCCCTTCCCCCTCCTGCTCCCCAGGCTGGGGCTGTGTGGGCATTAATGTATTCTGTGTAATGTCAGGGGCTCTCTGCGTGCCCCTTCCCACCCCCAGCCCGATGAATTATTGACGGCAGGGCTATTCCCCGGCGGATACTTTGCCAAGGTTAGACTCTCTGATATTGGATATTTATTCACCATAAGGTAGGGATAAGAACCTCATTGCCACATTATGTCTGACACAATCAAGTTTTGGGGAATTTCAACAACATTAGAAGATTTGTATAATATATTCTTTTAGAGGCAGAGGCACAGCTTTAAACAAAGCGTAATCCCTGCTGCATATCATTTCCACCCTAATGCAAGGAAAGGAAGCGAGACCATAATGCTGTCTGC
Source organism: Margarornis squamiger (assembly GCA_035222235.1). Classification (NCBI taxonomy): domain Eukaryota; kingdom Metazoa; phylum Chordata; class Aves; order Passeriformes; family Furnariidae; genus Margarornis; species Margarornis squamiger. The sequence continues at coordinate 2,469,973 of JAWWTY010000059.1, forward strand.
ATCATTTCCCCTTTGTGTTCAGTGGCAAGGACTATTCACCTAATATTCATAATCCATGTATTCATTAAACAGAACAGAATGATGAAAAAAACTTAAAAAAAAATAGTAAGAAAATAATGAAACGGGTTCCCATGAAAGTGGCATGGAATTGAGTCGTTCCTTCTAGATATATGATAAAGTATTTGGAAATAATTAAATAGTTGATATCCACTACCTTTTCCAGTGCTTGAACAGTGCCATTTCGGTGGGTTTGATGCTACCCTCATTCACAATTTCTCTGAATCAAGTGTTATTTGTATTTGTGCTCTGTGCACCCAAAGGATGTGGTGAACACTTCCCTCCCTGTCACCCAGGCTGTCCCTTTGTGAGCTGCAGCCTCCAGGGTTTGTGTCCTGGCCACTGGCCCTTTTGTGCTCCTCACGCTGCACTCTTAGACAATAGGGGGGGAAATAAATCTTCTGTGACAACTTTACTTAAAGGGATACTCTCCCATTAAATAAGCACATAAATATACCCACAAGTAACACTATTCCTTTGGAAATTTTGGGAAAAGTGTTTTTTTTTTCTCCGTGTGTCATTAGTCAGCGCCGTCATCTGTTTGTGATGGGGAAATTGTGAAAATCACGGAATTTTTCACGCTTCAGGCTGTTCTTTACAGGAAAACAAGTCAGTTATTTTCCCATTTTATTTTCAGTCAACATTCAGGATCTGAATGTTGTGTCCTGCCCCAGTGGGAGACTGGGATGCAAATATTGTGAGTGAGTGTTTGGGCTTAAGACAGTCAGTTCTATTTCTAGTGGATTGTTTATGGAAATAGGGACAAAAAACCCTAAACATATTTGCTAATGAGGAGTGTTGTTAACACAAACCAAAGTAACCATTTTTATGGGATTAACTAGTCTTTTCCAGGAGAGATTCTCTTCAAATAGCAGGGCCTCACATTTCTCTATTTCTTCATCCCCTTTTTATTTTATGCAACTTTATAAATTCACTTAATGTAATTATCCTTGGTGAATAATTTGGCAAATTTTAGCGGGCTAATAGAACTGGAGTGGTTTTATAGCCGTCCTCCCATCTTATTAAATCAGGCTGTTTGTAAGTAATTCCTGTTGTTTGTTTCTGAAATTCCCTGGTAAGGGAGAGCCCGAGAGCTCACGATGAAGACTAAAGAAAACAGCAAGGAATGCGTTGAGAAAACGCGATGATATAGAAATAAAATCCCGCCTAATTTGTTAAATGACTATTTAAATCCACCAGCAAATGAGGGTTTGGTAGCATTTCACAGCTACACCCAGACACGCCGTTGGCTTGAATTTCATGCCTGTTTTCCAATGAGCACACGAATGCCAGGGAAACCCTCCCGAGGAGGAGGCAAAGGAGCTGTGCCAGTGGATGTGCCAAGTCTTTGTGCTGCCAATAAAGCCCTGCCATGGTGGCTGTGCCCGCGTGGGCAGCAGCTCTCGGGGCTCTCCCTGCTCAGCTGGCCATTTCTCCATCGCTGGCATTGCACTTTCAGCTTCCCTCTGAATCCATCCCGACGTTCCTTAATCACACTGAGGGTTTTGTTTGGGGTCAGGGCCCTTCGTCGTTTTGTTTTGTGGCACTGTTGTGTTTGGTGGAAAGCAACCCTCAGCACTAGGGAGAGGGCTGGGGAGCTAATTGGATGTTAATGAAGGAGGAGGATAAATACCTTACCAGGGGAATAAATGGTCTGTGTGTGAAGCCCACTTCCCCTGGAGATTCAGGGCTGTTTATCTTATTTTGCCTGGGGTATATTTTAGGATATCATAAAGCTGTTACCTAATATTTAAATTAACACACACGTTGCCCACTTGCAATTCAGATTCTCTTGTGCTGGACATTTTACCAAGGTATATTTATCTGACTCCTTTCATGTGAGGAACATACAGCTTAAAAGTATCTAGCAGAACAATTTGTAATAGCCAAAAAAATGGTGATGCTGAGTCCTTCATGTAGTTCTGCAGCAGCTCTTTAGAAAGTTTTATTAGCTTTTTTATCATTATTATATCCATGGCTATTTTTTTCAGGTGGCATCAATGCTTTAAACTCTGTTGAGGATTTCTAGAGGCATTTCTTGGCTCTGAGGATTTTCTGTGACATGCAAACCTTTTTGATATGATATCCAACAGAGTTCTTTGAAAGGCATGGAGATGCTGCAAGCCTAAGCATTGCGACCCCCCACTTTACCTGCAAAACATCCACCATACACCTTCTGTTTTCCATCCTCAGAATTCGTGCTAGAAAGCATTGAATAGAGTCAACACACAAGTGAGAGCCTCATTCAGCCACAAATCTTTTCTTTTTTTTTCTAATTTGCCAAATTTTCTATCCTTCCAGTGTCTGGGGAAATCCCTGTTTGTCAATTGCCTGTTCATCACTGTGCAGTTTTTCAGCACAAGACCTAATAACTGCTTACAGTGCAACTTATAAATGCTATTAATAATTCCCACTAAAGATTCTTTATTAAATATGTGTTTCCCCAACTCACTCTTCAGAGTGCAAATTCCCTCGTGCTTGAAGTGTTATTTGTATAAGACATGCCACTAACCAGACAGCTATTTTACTCTAGTTCTCCTTGCACTAATAATGCATTTTATGACTTTAGCAAAGCTCTCTGAGCTCTGAAGGAAGGAAGCAAACATCCTGTGCTGCTGCCATAAGTCTCATCCTCACAGCAAAATTCCTTGCCAAACAGAAGTCATTCAAGCTGTAATTGAGTTGCAGCTGGGAGAAGTGCTTGCTTCTTAAACTTGAGCACATCCATAGTTAGCAGGAATAAACAGCTTAAAAAGCCTTGCAGAACAGCAGTAAAACTGTTCACACAGTGGCTGACTTTCTCATTTCAACGAGTGATGTTTATGAAGCCTTTCTGAGAGGCACCTGAGCTCTAATATTAACCTCATGTCAGTGCACCCCAGTGCAGTGTTGGACTGAGTGCACTGCTGGTTAGCAACCACAGCACCTTCACCTGAACACCTCGAAACACTTCCCAGGCTCAGGAAACTCTTCACTTCCGAGAAAATAATAATTAAAAAATTAATATATACATTTTTTTTTTTTAAAAAAAAGGGGGAAAAAATCACCCCCAAGAACTACCAAACCCATCCTTTACCTTGCAGTCCTCCAAACCCAGGTGAAAAAGAGATAAGGAACACCTGGCAAAGGCAGCCCAAGGAGGCAGTGGCTGCTGCTGAGTGCAGTTGTGCTGCACAGCTGAGAGCCAGTGGGAAATTAATGAATCACTTTTCAGGCTCTCAGTAATCAGCAGCTGATGGCATTTTTCTGGGCCCAGGGAGGAGGAGCTCTTCAGTTGAAGAGGAAACATGGGGCAGGGGAAGGGGTGGCTGCTCTCCCTCCACCTGCTTGGCCAAGGGAGCACCTTCTTTTTTTGCCTAGAAATGTTTCCCTCTCCATTGCAGTCTCAGCCTGGCTCACAGACTGACCAGAGGAATCCAGGGTTTGGATTGCACAAAGCCTTATTTTTTAAAATATTTATTTGTTTATTTATTTATTTATCATGCCTTTTTTGAAATTATTTTTTTTCCCCTGCAGTTTGTAACTGATCTCTTGTTTCTGGAGAGCGTCGTGTTTGTCCTGTGCGTAGTTTGGAGGAATTAGGCTGAGCTCTAATTTACACTTGTTTAACTACAGATGCATCCCCACTGCTATTTGTTTATCTCACATTTATTACACTCTTCCAAATTCAAGTTAAGCACTCAGGGGCTTTTCCTAGGAACACTAATGGAGGAGAATAGATGCATTATATGTGAATAATGTATTATGATGATACAATTTGGGTCTCTTAGCTCTAACCAAGACCAGTCCTGCTTTACATTATTTATAATTTACACACACCTTCCCGAACATTTTTATGTAAATATTTAATATAGAAAGTGAGTTAACTCTTTCGTTTGGGAGGTTTCCAGTAGAAAACAGGAGACAGTGTCAGAGGGCTTACAAACTCCTCCACCCAAAGCAGGCAAATGGCCAGTCTTGTTTATTTTCAGAATTTCAGAGGGAAACATGACAAATTACAGAGGGGAAAAAAAAATGTACGCTGGCTTAGCACCAAATCCTTTTTCCCCTTCTCCTTCCCAACTGCTCTTATTAAATGGAATGAATGTTGACTGCAGACAGGGTATTTGCAGACGCTTGGCTGGCAGCATTTGCAGCACAGTGGTTTTGTTCTTTACTGTTTTCTGACACGTTTTGTCTTTTGGTGTTTTGCTCATTTTGTACTAACATATCCATTCGAGAAAGGCAGCAGGGGTGCCCTCCAGACAAATCAACAAACTCCCTTCCTTGCATTAGACCGAGGAAAACAATTAGTCATTCCTTGGTAATCTTGCTTGTTTCTGTGTTCTTCTCTCTGACCCCAGGAATATACAGAATGGCCCTAATATGCCACCACCACGTGGCAGGATTTATAACTTTGAGTCTTTTAAGTGGCAATTTGTGGACTCTTGTTCGCCCCATCTTCAAGAGCTGAACTTACAGTCCACACTGGAAGAGGAGCTGAAATCCTCATGTAGAGTCACCCCAGCAGACAAACTGTCTGGGGTTACTGACTGCCCCCTTTCCTTTGTCTTACCTCTCCTTTTGTGAAACGTTGCCGTATATTTAAGTCATAAATCATTGCTACTTTTGAGCTTGGAGCTCAGAGTAGAAGTCCAATTAGAAGGAGAGTTTTGTAGCAGAGCTTCAGCATCACTGGTTACCCAAGTTTTCCCTTGGTGCAGCCCTATTTGTGCTCCACTCCCCTTCCCTTCGCCACAGAAAACTCTGAACTTTGAGCAGATAAGGATGTAGCAGGAATATGAGCAATCCCTGGCACTCCTCAGTATCCTTCTCTGGGGAAAAAAAATTAAGGGGCAACCTCTTCCAGTAGATTTAAGGCAAGTGATTTATTTATGTACATCTGATGACTTTTGTTTGAGCACAAGAAGTGGATTTTGAGGTGTGTGCAAAGGGACATGTGACAAAGGGTGTGTTCAAACTCTAGGTCTGTACTCCCTTTCCTAGTGCACTCTGGGTTTTAGTATGAGACCTTGGCTCTCCTGAGCTGCTGCTTTTATTGTGTGGGATAAAAAAAGAGAAAAGACAGACATTTGCCAAAAAAAAAAATAAATAAAAAAAAGGAAGATTAGCTTCAGGTCATCCTATAATTTGAGTCCATGTACCTACAAATTCCCAGCAGGCTCTGAGCCAAAGAGATGCACAGATGAAGTAAACATACAAAAAGACGGCTGCATTTTGAAATCCAAGAATTGAGTTATATACCCTTTTGACAGCTCCCTGAATCACAGCCCACATCCAAGATGAGTAAATAGGTATCTGGCCCTTTAACTGGCTTCCATTACATCTAATTAAAGACTCCCAGAATTAAATGGCCTACATGGAAAGTGGCTTTCAGTGGGCTAAATGCCTGAAGCAATCTCCTTGCCTGAGCACAGAAGTGACACTGGCTTGTGGATCAATATCATCTCTGTTATTAATATCAAAAGCGCATTACTTTGTTTGTGCCTGGCTGGGCTCCAAGCCTTGGGCCCAGCTCACATCCAGCCATTTGCCTGCACCATAATTTACTTTCGTGAGTTTTTAAGGTATTGTTTTGTCAGGGCCAATCACCATGAAGTTATAAATGATTCTGAGGACTTGCACTCTCTGATAGTGGCGTATGCGGTGAAATTAATTTTTAAAAGTTTCATGTCAATTACTCCTGTCCTTGAGTTATGCAAGGGGACAAAAGAGCAGAGATTTAAAGACATGAGTGATATCAAACAGATGAGGTAACGACAAACAGAAACAGCAGCTTGGGACCAAATAGGCATTACACTATCTTTAATTGATGCATTGAGTTAAACAATGCTAAAGTTAAATAAATATTGACCACTTAGCAAAAGAACCATTGATTTTTATGATGTACAACATTTGCATCATATACTGCTCTGCTCTACAGATTTAGGCTGCAAGACTGTCAGCTCTGGCACAGACATTCCCCAGGACAGCTCGTGCTGCTGCTCAGTCCCTTTCTACAATTAGTGTGGGAAATGTTAGCAATTTCCCCTGCTTTGGGTTTCTAAGGATTGCTTCTTTTTGAAGGGTTCAGTTCTGCCACATCCCTCTTCTGCCTTAGGGAAGATGTCCCATAGTTCCCAGAGGTCCCACTGGCCAATCTGTCCCTCAAACATCTGCCTTGTCCTCTCCTGGGCACTGAAAGACAGGCAGATGCTTCACCTCTGTGGGGTGACAGGAACGTTTCCTGCGCTGCAGGGGACACTCAGCAGTGTCACCTGGGACCCCCACGGGACAAATCCCCCCTTGCTGGAGACTGGAAGGCACCAACACTGCTGGGCACCCTCAAAAGGGTGACCTTTGCAAGCACTGCCTGTAGCTGCTTTGCTGAAGCTGATGTGTTAATGCTCGCTCTGTTAAGATTGATTTAATTACTTAAACGTGCCATATCTTAATGATATGATATCTCCCTGCTCTGGAAAGAAATTCGGACAAACAAAATAATTTGTTTACAAGGAAAGAATTTGCTCCTCTGTGTCTGTTACGGCTGCAGAGCAAAACTGTAATTTTTTTAAAAGTAGTTAATTTATAGTTCTTTCATATGAAATGTGCCCCTGATTGTGAAACTTTTACAAACTGCTAATTACTGGCATTTAATTTCTCACAGAGAGGGAAAGTACGAGGTCTCTTCCTGGCAATGCAAGGATTTCTTTAAGGCCAAGTCTATATGCTTAGTGATGCCAGCTCTGGTTACATACAGCTCCCTGTGTCTGCAAGGACTGCCAAAACACCAGTTAATAGGTTATTGTTTCAATTAGTCCATGATTACTGCTGCTAATCTGTAATTCCTCATTGTTGTGGCTCCTTTTGACTTCGCTCCAGTTATTAAGAAGCATTTGGATGTTATTACAATTGACAGGAACTCCAGCCTTCTCCGTAGATAAAACACTGCCTGTTGCAAAAGAAATTCAGAAGTAATGAAAAGAGCTTTTTGAGGTTTTGGAGGGGTTTTTTTGTTGGTTGGTTGGTTTTTTTGGTTGTTTTTTTGGTTGGGTTTGTTTTTTTATTTTATTTTAAAAATGACATCATAAACACAGTGTAAAATTCAATTTAGCTGGGAAATTATAAGGCTCAAGGGGGAGACACTGGATTTCTCACACAGATAAATCAAAACATCTTTAGTTTTCAGTTATAAGCACAAGTCTAGCTTGGCAAAATGAGAAAATGAACTAACACAAATAAGGTAAAGGAACTGTTGATGACAGCAGGATAGGCAGACAGGTGAGGCATCTCTGTACTGGAAATCTCTCTTTGGTTCTGATGAGCAGATGGCAGTGCTGCTGCTTGTCAGAACCTCCGTTGTCAACAAGCTGCAAACTGTATGGAGAGCAGCTGGAAGGATGTGGATGTGATCAAGACATTTTATGTCCACTCTCATGGCTCAGTTTGTAAAGGGGAATAAACCTTCTACAAGAATAGGTAATGAAAGAACGTTTTCCAAACAGGTATTTGTCCATTTTCCACGTCCAGTGTTTACACTGACTCAATTTCAGTTGTCGTGGTCTTTCTTTAACACAGTGTTGGCAGCTTTAATTGCTGTTTCATTGAAACTCCCCAGGTCTCTGTCCAAATTTGTTGAAGGGTCAGGGTGAATTTGCCTCCCAGTGGGGAAGGAACTGACCTGCATGCAGAGTCAAAAGCTGGGGCTGGAAGAGCTTGGCTTTTGGTGTGTGCATCTCTAAATGTTGCTTCAATGGGTTGCCAGTTCACACCAGGCAGGAGGTGCAAATGAACAGCGAGAGTTTTCCCTTCCACCTGATGACATTGCAGGGACTTTGTTAAGCTGCAGATCTTGAGGGGCATCTTATTAATGGCTGAGTATCCAAAGGGAGGATGTGAAGAAGAGGGGGCCAGGTTCACCTTGTGATGCCTGGTGACAGGACAAGAGAGAGGCACATTCTGTCTCTTGAGTGAGTGTTGAAACTCACTGCCTTGTTAGAAGGAACATGACCTGCTCCACATTTTAACAGCAGGACAGAGAACAATAAGGAGAGTGTGTTTCCCTCCACCCTTCCCAGCATGCAGATGCCCCCAGTTACAAACATGGCAATTTAAAAACATGTAAAATTCATAAATGAGGCAGCAGCTGTGTGCAGCTCCAGCAGAATGCTAAATTGCTGCATCACTGTGGACTCTAAATGACAATAAACCTTCCACCTCTCATAAATTAAGCAGACTTGCAAAAAAATTGTATCTGCAACTGCAACTTTTTATGTGTGTTTGGTAACTTTAATCATTTTGCAAGATGCGATTCGTGGTCATAAATTCTCTCCCAAGTACATATTTAGGGAGAGCTAAAGCTCTGCAGTGAGTTGATAGGTAAGTTTTAATATGACAGTGCCAAAAAGTCTATTAGATTTATCCCGAGGCAGTGGCTGCCCAGTAATTACAAGAGGGCAGGCTCAACAGAGGTTTGGAGTACCAGGAAAGTGGCTTAAAGGGTGTTTCAAAGGTTCAGGAGATGAACTTGGAAATACTCCTTACCTGAATTTAAAAAGTGATCTTTGAACCCACCTACTTTTTAAAACTTAGTTCAGGGAATGGCAGGTCTGTCAGGGTAGCTGTGACCTTCCCACGTGAGCTCTGGGAACAAATATCTTGTAACCATTTCAGAGAAGTACCAGAATCCTCCATTCTTGTTTTTCTTTATATTATAAAAATTATATTCCTGGGTCCATATGCTCTCTGTTCTGTGCAGGCCACAGCACTTGGAGTCTTACTGTGGAAAGAATGTGAGGGATAAGCAATCCCAAAGCTTCCTGGTAAGAGCTGCTGTGAAAAGCTTAGCAGAAGTCCTTTGCTTTGAAAATGCCCAACAGAGAAACTCAGTTAAATCACATTTTACCTCTTCTTGGACACTGGGCAGCCAGACCTGTGTTATAGCAGGTGTTTAACTTCTTAGTAAAGCAAACAGGCTGCAGTGTGAAGAGGTGAGTAAAGCCCCTCCTGAAATGAAGGGAGAATTTCTGACCTCTTAGTTTGTCCTCAAGTCCTCGTGTGCAGGACCAGGGCATGAACACAGGGCCATTGAATGCCAAGAACTGGGGCAGTGTTGCTGAACTGCACGGGGCTATTCATGCCACATCAATCAGAGATGGCATTTGTGTTTAATGTCCATGTGGAAACCTGATTGTTCTTACTGCTGCTCCTCCTCTGCAACTGTATTATGAATTTGATATTTTCAGTACATGAAATGGGTTTTTTTTGGTGTTCTGGTTTTTTTTGGGTTTTTTAGAAAAGTCCAGTGTTCAGTGAAGAGAAGTTCAGTGTTCAATGACTTCACAGGGTGGCCCAGCTAACCCTGGCTCCTTGCTCTAAGTCTGTCTTGTATACTTTAGTAAATAAATTTAACATGAATTGAAAGGCAGCAGTGTTCATTTAATGAGATAAAGCTTGAGTAGTCAATATTACAGATGAGAAATGTAAATGAACTACCATTGCTATCGGAACATTGGCTTTTCGCATTTATAAAATTTTACTTTTTGTATTTCATATTTAAAAAAAAAAAATATTATTAGCCCATTGTTTTTTTTTCAAAGCACATAAGAATGTTTTCATATTGCATTTCCATAGTGGGGGGTTAATAGCACCGGTTCATTGTCAGCCTTGTGTCTGCACCCGGGGAGGGGAGTCTCTCAGTAAAGCTACAAGCAGAGGGAGATGCCCAGATCTTGCTCCAGCATCCCTTCTATATTTAGACTCCGAGGGGTTTGTGGAGTGTTATCACTGTGGGGATGGATCATGTTAATATCAAGTTACATGTGCATATGGGTAGGACAGCATATGCTCGACACTGGCTTTGTGTTGAGCTCCAGGGGCAAAGCTCAGCTCTGAACACTTACAGAAGAGGAAACCACAGCTCCTGGAAGTTACCTGGGGGAGATGATGCTTGCAGTTACACACAGCCTCATTTGGCTCAGGAGCAAGTCTAACTTCATGTGACAATTCGAGGAGACATTTCCAATGCTGTGGAAGCAAAATCACTTTCCTGGATAAAAAAAGAAAGAAAGAATAGGGGAAAAAAAAAGGTGTATAAATGCATATCAGCATGAATCAAATGAAAGGAATGCTTCCAATGTTTTTTTAAAGCTTGCTCCTGTGAATCAACCTTTTCTGAAGTTGTAGTTTATCAAGTAAGAATGTTGTTGTTGTATATTAGCAAAGTGTCTGGTGGCCATTCTCGTGCCTTATTACTCCATGTGCTGGGGTAGCATTTTTAGGTTCAAGTTAACCTTGGTGAAATATATCATGGTTCACTAATGTTTCTTCAACTGTCTGATAAAAGGCCTTGCCCCCAACAACATATGAATATTTAAATTACTGTTAATTATTTATGGTATATTTTTATTAACACTGACTTACAGCATGGACAAGTAGCAGCTAAAGCTCATTATGCTCCAAGGCTGAACGTGCATCTCAAACATTGCTGCTGCTGAAGGGAGGGAATGTCCATGTTTTCACCCTGTGTGGATTTCTGTGAGTGAATCTGGAAGGTCGTCACTGGAATGAAGTGCTTGTTGACTGAAATATTTCAGAGAGAGGTTCTAATACTTGGGTGTAAGTTAAATGCAAAGTTACTGTTCCTAACAGAAACATTTGAAGTGTAACAGGACGTGGTTGGGGACAATTAAATAAAAAATAAATGAAAATCTGTCTCTCACCATTGAAGTCCCAAGTGATGGCTCTTACAAGCCTCTCACCTGACTCTTCCAAAGCCACCAGTTTTTCATTAAGCTTAACCTAATTTCTCCTGCTTTCATTTCATCTTTTTGTGCATGCTGTGAAAAGCATTTCTCCCTCCTTGATGATCAGATATGTTCTATATTTACCTTTTTTTTTTTTTTTGTGAGCTCTTTGACACCTTCCTGACCAAGCCAAGAGGGCAATTCAATTTTCCATCATTTTGGTTTTTTTTTTGCAGTTGTCCTTTCAGCTGCTTCTTGTTTTTCTGTTGATCCAGTTTGGATTCCCGTGAGGTTGCTCTCAGTTCTGCAGTGAATATTGGCAATACCCTTCTCTCCAGGTATTTCTCTAGGCTGCACATTGCTAAGGCAGCACATCCCATACACCCTAATGCAGTATCCCCTCTGAGCTAATGGGAAATCCCTACATGGCTGGATTTAAATCTCTCTGGTCTGTAACACAAGGTGATGCCTCTGCATATGATGACAAGATTTCATTAGCCCTTTTTGTAGCTGTATCTTCTTGCAAAACCATATCTAATCTTCAGTTTGCTGTCTCTGCTAGTTCTCTTTCAGCACTGCAGCTTCTTTTGGATCTCCTCTCCCTCAATGAGAGTCTGTATTGTGGATTATTTTCCCTGGAGGTATTAGAGTATATTTTTCCCTACATGAAGATAATAAATGGGAGAAGCGGACATGAAAAGAAAAAAACATTACTTGAGAGCAGAAATAGAAAGAGATGCAAAGAAAAGACTGACAGGGAGATAAGCAAAGAAAAATCAAGGAAGAAGAATATGGAAAAATTAAAAAGGAGTTAAATAATCAGAATAAATTAATTAATCAAAGTGCAGATCATGTGGACTAGAATAGCAAAGCAGCAATGCAGAGAGCTAAAAGGAGAGAGGTATAAGGATAATGAAGGATAAGCTGAAATGTAATATATATTTTCCAAATAATGCATTGAATTCTTAGACCTGACTTTTAGCAAGGCTGCCATACTCTGGGCAGGATGAAGCTTGTGACAAGGGGTTATGAGAAACACCAAATTTTCCCCCTAACAAAAGCAGTGATTCTTACTGTGATCATGGGTTTGTTTGCAATTCAGACCTCCCTGATTCTCACAGTGACTCATGATTTTTATTCCTGTATCATAGATATGAAAATGTGATTTAGAAAGGATAAGTGAACTGGCAAAGGTTATAGAAGTCATTGTAACGAAACACAAATGTTTAAGTCCCAGGGTCACTTCACTGCCCCTAAGTTTCTGCAGTTCTGTGCTTAGAGAGGAGGAATTCTTGTCCATTCTCACACTTCGCTCTATATTGTGGAAGCTCTTTTATCACAGGGGTTAATTGTCATTTGTTGACCTCTTCTTCCCCCACCTTGCCTCAGATATTTGCTCATAGGTTGCCCATATCATCCAGCCAAATTAGCCATTGCCTGAATTAAAGAGAGTTGCTAGAAGTGTTTCATTTGCTGCTCTTCTCCATGGTGTGACCCCCTGAGCTCTCCTCGTTCTGCGGAGATGGAGGCTCAGAGACCACCGTTTGGGAGCTGCTCATGAGGGGTAGAGAGACCAGGAGCAAACCCTTTCTGGTTCCTAAAAAAGCCTGGCAGGGAGGGGAATGGCACTGTCAGCAAGTGCAGGTGGCTGGGGGGAGTGAGGGGAGGGCTCAGTTCAGGAGCTGGGCTGCTCTCAAAGAGCTGATGCACCAGCTCTCGCTGCTCGTGGCACTCGCTCTATCGCCAGGGGCTTCATAGGATTTGCATAGTGCGAGTGGGGGCTCCTAGGGGAGAATGACAGAGATCATTAAGTGAAAACAAATAATAAATAAGCTCCTTACAGCCCCCACAGGTATATAAATATGACTGTTGGTGGGGCACGCAGCCGAAGATGGATGGCTGTGTGTGTGCAGGGGAGGAATCCATAAAGGCAGAGGGGCTCCCTGCTCTCCTCTCTGCTCGCTGCTAAGGAGGGTCAAGTGACTATCACTGCCTGTGCACCGAGGACACGTAACCTGTGTCACACTTGCCAGCCATCCTGCCTTGAAAAGGTCAGTTCCCCTGACACGGGTGGCAATGTCACAAGCTGTGTACACAAGCCCAGCAGGATCCCACCCTGCCAAACCATCCATCCTCAAGGGGCAGCAGGGAAGGCATCTGCAACAGCCAGACTTGTGTCTGCAGGGGAGCTGCATGGCTGCTCTGCATTAAATGATTGCTAGGGACACAATCAGCAATTGTTAGGGACACAATCAGCAACGTTACATCGCATAGGAAGGGCAAGGATGGGGAGAGATTTCATGACTGTAGGTGTTGGGACTCTGTTACTTATCCCCAGGATGGGCTGCTGTGGTTCAAATGAGACTAAAGCTTAGGAAATTCTTTAACTGTGACCTTTCCCGTGACTCAGATCACAAAGATTTTCTGTCAGTTTGCTCTGGGCTAGATCTGAAATTATGTCTTAGGAGTGAAAGACGCAGTGAATGAATCGGGCAGATTAAGTTTAATTCTTGGCTCCAGACTTGTAGTCCTCTGTTTTCTACAGGAGATCAAAAATAAATGTAAAAGACTGATTTGACATATCCCATGGAATGGTTATTTCTTTAATTCTAGACATCATAAAACAGCACCCAGTTCCAGGCTCTTATATCGCACAGCAGGTCATCTTGTACCTCACAGGAATTCAAGCCAATGCCCAATCAGCTCTGTATCCAAATCGTGTAAGCTCTCTGTTACCTTTATTGTTTACCTACATAAATATCCAAACCATAGTGTTCAAAGAGAAGGAGGATGTTTTTGGTGCTTTCCAAATAGAAAGGTTAAAATTATTCTTACTGTCTTTTAAAAAATGCTGATAAATTGAGTGGGAAAGAGAGAAATTTGCAATGTCACAGAGCGTTTAAAAGAGATTAAGCTTACTGGTTGCAAACCCCAGTGGTGACCCCAGTATGAATGGAGATTAGCATGGAGCTTTTCAGTGTGCAGCATTATGACATGATACCTCTTGGGGTATCATCTCTCTGTCTCTCTTTCTCTCTTTCTATCATCTCTCTATTCCAAGTAAATGTGAATGAGTCATTCATATAATAGGTTAAAACATAACTTCACTCTGTCTTCTACAGCTTTTAGTAGGTATTAATCTCTATTTTTATTCATCTAACTGAACCTGCAACAAATATTGCAATGCAATGAGAAAAATAGAAACCCTTTGGTGCAGAGGTGGAGAGAAGTGCTGCTCTTGCATGCACTGGTGCTTGGCACCTGGGGTACCTCAGCTAGAATTGAGAGTGTTCCTGGCTCTGACAGTTTGTCAGAACTGTTGTCTCTTGGGATGTCATGGCAGGATCAGACTTGATAGTCACTTCTGACGATACTCAAACAGTCACAGCTAAAACTGTCAGGAACTCCTCTAGCTGTGGGTTTAATTTTTTCCCTCGTGTTTCTAATTTCAGCCTGCAAAGTGTGGGGTTTTTTGGGACTATAAATCATTTATTACTACGGTCCTATTACATCCTGAAAGTTGCTCCCCCTTTTTTTCTGCCTCTGCTTTCTCATTTGGGAGTTTGTTTTGGAAATGTGCACTCACCAGCTAATCAGCTGGGTGGTGGATATACATGGAGGGTCTCAATTGCCAAGCAAAAACACACCTGCAACTCATTTAACAGTAGGTAAGAGTGTTTCCATCCCTTAAAACAATCGAGGCCAGGTTGGATGGGTTGGACGAGATCAGGCTGGGACTCTGAGCAACCTGATCAAGTTCAAGAGGACCCTACTTATTGCAGAAGGGTTGGACTAGGCAAATTTTAAAGGTCCCTTCCAACCCACTCTATTTCTATGATTGTATGAAGCAGAACATTCCAACAAAAGGAAATGTTTTCAACAAACCAGGAATTTGGAATGATCTTCTGGAAACCACGGTTGACAGTGGTGGAACGTGAGCCAGTGTGTGCCCAGGTGGCCAAGAAGGCCAAAAAAAGCACCTGGCTTGTATCAAAAGTAGTGCGGCAGCAGGACTAGGGCAGTGATTGTCCCTCTGTGCTGGGCTCTGCTGAAGCCCCTCAAGGGTCGTGCCCAGTTTGGGACCCCTCACAGCACTGAGGGGCTGGAGAGTGTCCAGAGAAGGGAATGGAGCTGGGGAAGGGGCTGGAGCAGCAGGAGGGGCTGAGGGAGCTGGGGGAGCTCAGCCTGGAGAAAAGGAGGCTCAGGGGGGACCTTCTGGCTCTGCAAGTCCC
>JAWWTY010000059.1:2485085-2515474 GCA_035222235.1 Margarornis squamiger
GCCCAAGGCAGGACTGGCCATGGCACTCAGAGCTCTGGGCTGGGGGACAAGGTGGGCATCGGGCACAGGGTGGGCTCGGTGGCCTTTGAGCTCTTTTCCAGCCTTAATGATTCTATGATTTCTTTCACGTTTCTCAGTCTTTATGAAGGCTTGAAGAGTTGAGTCCATTTAAAGGGTTGAGGCAAGCTGTGAATGAAAGTCCATTTGAGCAGAGGACACCCTGCAAACAGGGAGCAAGTGTTAAGTACAGTTGTCTGCAATGCTTAATTGGCCCTGCAATTTTTTTGGTCCGTCTTCTCATTTTTCCTAGGTTGGCATTTTTGTGGATGAATACCACTGAGAGTTAAGGACTTGCTGTGACTCTCACTCTTACTTATAGGAGTTTTGCCTGCAGCAGTCACATAGTTGAAAAATATAGATCCATGTGACTGCTAAGAGACCACTGAGAAGCCAAGTAAGTAGGACTCATGGCCATTTTGCAATTCCACCTCATTAGACATGTTTTGGGGCTTATGATTGTGCTGTGAGGATAAATAAGTATAAATATTATATTTGCCTCCAGGTTATCTTTAAAAATGTATTTCTCTGTCTCCCTCCCGCTCTTTCTTCCCTTCCTTCTTTTTTTTTCCCCCCTCCAATTTTCAGTGTAGTCTGTCAACTCCTGGTAGGTGAGTTATCAACTCTGTGGTCTCGCAGTATGGTGGCCCAGCATAAGGTATTACATTGTAAAGGGTTGCCTTGTGGTGCCAATTACCCAGGGTTCTAGAAAGCAAAATGTGCAGTGGTGTGATTAAGCCCATGTGCAAACAGAAATTCACATGACCCAAAAACTACTATTAGAAAAAGTATTGCAAGAAAAAGTGTTTGGCTTGTCCCCTCTGCTACATTTTAAAAATATGAAAAAGTGTCAATAGCTGTCTGGTTTTTTTTTTATATCATTTGAGCAACCCTTGTGAGTTATCATTGAGATACAGAGGAGTATGGAAAAACTTGGGTAAATACACACCTGAACTGATGTTGTTGCCCAGATGTTGATCTATCTTAAACGCACCAAGTGCAAATTGTTGATGCAGCTCCGTGCCTGCTGCAGAGCTGGGTGTCTCCAGTGGGGTCCACGGCATTGCACTGTCACACCAAACAGGACCTACCCCCCTGGCCCCTCTCAGTTCAGAGTCTGTGTGTCTGCACAAATGAATGGGCACGTTTCTGAAGGAGGGGTGTTGCCCTGGAGGTCAGAAGGTGTCTGGGGAAGTGATGTTTGGGGATTTATTGGGTCTGTATTGTGTGTGTGCTGGGAGTCTCTGTCACACACACAGTTGTGGGGTGTTTGTGTGTTTGGCTTGGTCACTCTTACATCTTACACTCTTACACTTTTCCTGCTTTTGCTGTTATGGCTAAGGACACCAGACCTAGGACAGAGCCCTTTTAACAATTGTTCAGGCCACTTCATTACTTTTAGTCTCTGTATTTCATTTTTTCACAGATTTTAAGAGGTCCTTTCTAAAACATCACATCCTCAGCTGCTGTTGTTGGGTACGAAGAGCCAAGATGCAACAAGAGCAGTTCCTTTAAAGGAGAAAAGCAACACCAGGCTTTGTGTAACTTTGCACGTTTGTTTTGGCTTGCTGGTGGTTCTAGCAGAGGATGCCAGGAAATATTGTTGCCTTTTGATATTCGGGTTTGAGGAGGAGGTTTCATGTTTGGGGCTCGTGTGTTTGTAGACCGTGGGTGAGAATTACCACGAGGTGGCAGCGTGCAAGCCCGAAGTGTGTGTGGATTCTGCCACTTGCCTTTTACTTTGTTGTCAGGCAGGAGAACACTTGGGCTGTTATCGGTGTAGGTCCTGTCCAGCTGGAACTATTCTCTTTATATTTCCTGGTAAATCTGGCTCTTCGAAGGTCGTGCACAGATCGTGAATGATCCCCGGTTTTACAAAGGATGCTTTGTGCCTTTGGGCACTGATAGTCAATGCATGAACCGAGTTTGCACACTGGGCAGGAGAAGGGCCACAAAAAGGATCAGGAAAGGGGTTTAGAAGCAGTGACTGCACAGTTCTGTTTCTTCCTATAGGAGCCCCCCACATTCCGAAGTGCAAATAGCACAGCATCTTCAATGGAAATATTTGAGAGACACAGGACATTCCCCTGCCCACGTGTGTGTACACACAGAGGGAGCAAACAGCAGAAAGAAACTCTGCTGGTGTTTGTTTCCAAAACATTTTCACTGGACCATTAAAAGAGCCCTCCTGAATATTTGAGAACATTGTTTGTATCAAGTGAGGGACAGTGAGTGGCTAACCAGGAACTAAATGATGGCCAGCTCTGCCAATAAAAGTGCTTTTTTGTTTTCCTTTCCTCATGTTTATTCTTTTGAATAGTTGTACAGTGGCAGTAGGAAAAATTGCATCAAAAGCATTAGCTCAATCTACATATAACAGAGTCATAGTGTGAATTCAGAAATACTCCCCAAGCTTAGTCAAAACACACTATGCAGGGAAGAAATCATCATTGCTGCAAAACTTGTACAAAGCAATTCTTGATGGCAGGAATTCCAAGGGTGCATGCTCAGTAAGTAAGTGAAGCTCTAAGAGTGAACAGAGCTGAAAAGGATTCTGTAGCTCTTCATGAACAAATACTACCCAGAAGGCTTCACATGTCTCTTTTCCAGTCACATACAAAGTCTCTGTAGACAATGTCCACAGAACAGACCCTGGATATAACCCCTGGCAAGGACCAAGTTTCTTTGGGCAGCAGAGCTCTTTAGCTGGGAGCCATGGACAGAGGAGGGTCAGGCTTGGTGCTGTGGGAGGAATGGCATCAGATTCTCTCTCTGGTCTTCTCAGCACAGAAAGCTTCCTCCCAGTTCCAGCAATGCTTTGGACTGGGTGAGGGACCCTCAAGGTAAGGAAAACTGAGATGCAGCTCGTAGCATTTCTGCAGTGTGCTTTCACTTGTGGTATGGGCTGGAACTGTAATGTCCTTTGGTTGTTTGGGTTGGGGTTTTTTTTATTCTGTTTGTTTCTATTCCAAGGTCTCATTTCAGGTTTTAAAACCTCTAAAAAAATTAGTGTCTTTTCGGGTCCTCACAGTGAAACATCAAGCTGTTTGGATAATGAAAGTGACAATGTTTTGGGCAGTTTTGTGGCACTGCACTGCAATACATTTGCATTTATCATCTCACATTATTTCAAATTATTGTCTTTAGGAAGTCAGAGAATCTGCCCTAGGAAGTTACCTGACTGAATACCTGTGTGTTGCCCATAGATCTTGAAAAGAGGCCACTTGGCTGGTTGTGTTTGGGGGCTCATGAATTCATGCTGTCAAAGTGAGACAGTCTCATTTAAGCATCTGAGTGTTGCCCTATTTGTGAAAAGCTTTTTCATACCAATTACTGTATTTAGCAGAACTGAGCGAAATTCTGCTATGTTTTTCTTCAGACCTATACACAATTTTTGCAAACAGCTTCTTCCTCTACAATCAAGGCCCCCCTCAGCACTTTTCCATTCCACCCTTCTCCTCCTTGGCCCCAAACCTTTTGCTCGAAGAGGTTTTTTCTGAGATGATCTTTGTATAAAGTAAGCATTTTATTTCAGGTTATTTCTGCATAATAAGCCAAGGGGAATACAGTGCATTTGTTATTTCCTTAAAAAAAATAATCAATGACCTGAAACATTCCCTCTAGACCCATAATATTTATTTCAATGTTCTGTCAATAAATATAACAAGGTTAGTTTTCTATCAGATTAGTTGGAAGAATCATTTGAGGGAACTTCTACTTGGTAAGCTCAGTTGCAAAAAGCAATCAATAAGAGGAAAAAAATCCCTTGCTGTTCCTGAAAGAAACATGGAGCTCTGAGGAGTTGTTCCAGAACAAGTATTTATGTCTCTGCCTCAGAATTCTTTTGCTGGCACCTGAAGGCCACTTTGCCTTTCTGTTTTCTTGCTTCTAAATGCCAAATGAGAGCCCACAGGAAACCTGAGTGACACTGGAAGTACCAGAGCAGCATTCTGAGTGCTGCACTTCTGGTCCTTGTTTATGGGAAATCCCTGTTGCCTTTAGCTGTGTATTAACCAAACCACCACCCCCTGCATGTCAGAGTCTCCCATCCTTGCCAGTGGCACCTCTCAGCTCCTGTGGTCCTCTAAAGTCCATTTTATAAAAGTAATGCAAAACTTATCATGCGGTTTCATCATTTATTTGTGAGATGGGAGAAGAGGGCCAGGCTTGCCTGTCCTGCTGGGATAATCCTTCCTATCCATTTGGCCCAGAAATTGTGAGATTGGTCACCAGAATGAGAGAAAGAAAAAACAAAAAAAACCAGAATGAAAACAAACGGAAATTATTTTAAAACTGAGAAACAAAACTGTGAGGATTCTACACCCAATCCCATTGTGACACTCTCTAATCCTACATCCCATCATTCTCTGAAGTGCATTTTCAGCTCTAAATAGTTTAAAGGACAAAAAAAAATCCATCTAACATAGTTTCCCATATAATGACACGCAATTATTATCCATGATTTCCTTTTATGCTGCAATATTTATTGGAAATTATTGTGACAGGTGTAACTACACTCTGTGTGTTTCAACCTGTCTGCATTATGTTTTACAATCCCTCTTTTGACAGGAGCCTGCCTTCTGTACAGTTTGTTTTCCCAGCACTGAGGGATATGAGGATTCTTGCAGGTGGAAGTGGCATTAAAGCCACATAAACTTGGGGGGGATATGGAAAACCACCAGAAAATCCTTAGAAATTATGAACTATTTTGTCAACCACGCCAAGACTGACCTGCTGCACACAATGGTGGGGCAACATCTAAAGGAAAACCATTTCTGCAACAGAATAATTATGCCCTGTGCAACAAAAAGAGGGGGGGAAACCCCACAAAAATAAATGACTCCCACTAAGTTTAACACTCCCTTAAGTGGTGCCACAGTTCTGAAGTGTCTTGCCTTGGCATCAGTGCATTTCTGTGCATTTCAGCCCTTTTTTCTGGCATGCCAGCTGCTTGTTTGGAGCTGATTTCTTGAGTCCAACTGCAAAAATCCCAGTGCATGCATTTAAAGGTGGGATGCTGCAGCACTGAAGCCAATACAAAATAGTTGTGCTGGTACTGAAGTGGTCACCAGTCTGCTAAGCTTTGTGCAATAGAGAGCCCTCTAAATTCAGCTGGTATCTGCTTTATGCATTTAAGGAGATTGGATGGGTCTGACTGCCTTGAAGTTTTGCACAAATATTGTGTTATTTGGAGGTGCTCACAATTCCTGGTGCAACTGTACAGGCTGTGAGGGTGT
The DNA here is from genome assembly GCA_035222235.1 of Margarornis squamiger. Lineage (NCBI taxonomy): Eukaryota > Metazoa > Chordata > Aves > Passeriformes > Furnariidae > Margarornis > Margarornis squamiger. Next base: position 2,490,380 of record JAWWTY010000059.1, read on the forward strand.
GTAGTGTGCATGAGAGGATAAACTGTGCTCTGCATATTAACCAGTGATGCCACAGCAAATTAGATTTGAGTTGGAAGAGCCCTTGCCAGATCATCTGAGAGCAGTTCTAATCAATTTAATTCTTTCAGACTTTGTTGGGTTTTTTTTTTAATCTTCCGAAGGAAATCTTTAGAAGTTTGCAAGGCAAAAAACCCAACAAAAATAGTTTTGTTCCCAGAGTCAAAATCACTTGAGAGCAGCCCAAGGGGGGCCAGGGATCAATGTAAAGGCTGAATGCCAAAGAAATATCTGTGATTATATATGGTCACTGAATGGAGCTGAAAAAACAAACAAACAAGGTGGGTAGAGCTAGTAAAGAGAAAGCTAATAAAGATGAAAACTGTGCTTGATAATAGGACTTTTCCCTTCAGAATATAGTCAAAGCTTGAGAAGTGAATCCTCTTAACATAGGTTTATTAACACTAATGGAGAGACTTGGGTATTTTTCACTAGTGATGTGGTGGGTGCAAAACATTATTGTATTGCTTAAAATACCAGCCAACTTGATAACTATAAAAATTATGAGTAGCTTTTAACATTATTTTTTTTGTTGTTTGAGATTGCCACTAGGATTTGGAAAGAAGAGACAGGAGGAGGAGGAGGAGGAGGAGAGGGACCAATCCAGAATACATCATTTTGGTCATTGCAGAACTACAATATATACAGCCAAGCCAGTGAGAGGCAAATTACCTGTTCTGTCCTGATCTGGTAGCTGAATTGGTTTTTTCCAAACTAGTGATAGCTCTCTTCGGAATTTCCTTTTAGCTAACCTAAGAATATGATTCACAGTGGAGAAAAAACGAGAAATACTTTTTATATTGTCCTGATCTTGTGGCCTGCAGAGAACTAAGAGGTCACAGCCCACACAGGCTGATTTGACTAGACAATTCAGGGAGAAAGTGCAGAGAAATCACAGCAGGGGGAAATACTGTGTAACTCTCTGTTTTTTGTTAACCTCAGTGTTTGGCAGTGACCTCCAATGAAATGCTCTTCATTAGTCTTCCACGGACAATTAAAAGTTTGAAATGAAATAATTAAGCCCTTTTTATCAGCACAGAGTCGTATTTTCTGTGTGTGCACAATCAGGGAGGGAGTGAAAATAGAGCTGAAACCCAAAACGTTCTTGGAAGGCCAGATTGGCCTTTCAGGTGTGTTTTGCAGCCCGTCAGAGATTGGAGTCATGATAGTTCTGGGTTACTCATGGGCCAAGCCAGAGGATCTTCCTTTGTGCTTTCAAGTGAAATGTGAATGATAAGGTGACATCATCTTTGAACATTCTGCTGGTATATTGATTAAGTTGTAACTTTGGGTTAACTGAATAGTTAAACTGGTAATTTTCTCAGAAGCTGCTATTCCAACAACTGCAGATTTATTCAGCAGAAATGCATGAACTCTCTCTTTGCCAGTGCCATTAAAGATAATGGGAAACAAATCTATGCAGATGTCCTGTGCTACAGGGGAAAAGTGATTTCCCACTCTAACAAAAGGTAAAAGCCTATTCACTGAAGTGCAGCTCGAAATTATTTCTAATTGCTATGAAAGAATCCTTAAATCTGTACACTGCTTTTAATATTTTGGGCTTGAATTACTGATAATAGTTCCTATAGAGGAGGCAATAGGAGAAATACTAAAATTCAGAATCCTTGAATATTAAATGCTCTCTAGATTTCTAGTCATAGCATCATTTCTAATGGATTTACTGTCAAAAAAATGGAACAACCAAAAAAGTTGTTTGTACCAGCACGAGATGACAAAGTTTTTGCTGAATATCCCTCTCCTTCCTCAGTGGATGCTCTCCAGGTTTGTATGTCAAGCGTGGCTGTGATTTCACGGTATGACTGTGTGCATAGCAATAAAAGAGCTTATAGAAATAAGATTTTTATAGGTTCAGTACTAAGGGAATCAAGACCCTAAGAGTTCTGACCTCTGAGAATAGGGGAAAGGATCGAGCTGTGTTAGTTGAAGAGGTCCCACTGGGGAATCTGCTCCCTGTGAAAGGTGCCAGGTTCACCCTTTCTCTCAGTCCTTCTAAACCCGGCTGGAATTGCTGCAATGAATGTCTAAGTGACAAAAAGAAAAGCAGAGTGTAAAAGATGCTAATCAGCCTTTGTTCTTTTCAGACATCACATGCAGGACCCAAAGTAAAGATTTTGTATGGAGAGAGATAGATTTTAATTAAGCATCTTAATAGAGAAATCCTTCTTGTTTTTTTCAGAATAAATTAAGGAAGTAACTTTGATGCAATATCATTTTCATCTAATCAGTAACATTCTGAAATTACCATGTTGTTTTCCATTAGAAATACCATCATCCAACAAATCAGATAAAATTATTTAACATAGCTATATTGCAACCTCAGCTAACATTAGCCTGGGCATGTGTATACACAGAGCAGCAGATGGTGAACGAATTGACAAATGTTTATAGGGAGAAAAGGGCAGACAGTATCAACAATTTTATATACTCCTTTGAATGAGATGCCCATATCCGATCTCCATTCACTAGTAATCAAATAGAGGCTTATCAGGGTTTTGCCCTCTGCATACAGTGAATCCTGATTACTGACACCAATAAAAGGAAAGCATCTTTAGCTTTTACTTGTATGCACAAATTGTTAATATCCCCATTAAATATTTTTACTTTATATTTGTTCTGAATTCAGAGGGTTTGGTTTGATATAAACCCCTGTGTTGACAGAGACATTCCCATTAGAGTGTTTGCCATTTTTTAAACACACAAAGCAAAGTGCATGAAGGCAAATCAGCCTGCAAAGCTGGGACAAGAGTTACAAGTGTGGAACAGCGACGGGGTTACTGTCATAACTGTGTCTTCAACACATGTGTGTGCTGGTTATGGCAGTTTTACACAGCCATGTAGTCCACAAAACTATAATTTCTGTGGGCAAATTTGCAACACTCCTGTTCCTGACAGCCCAAGAGAGGCCACAGTTAGCCTTGTGTTCCTCTCAGAAGAGACTTTCAGGCTCACTTGTCATGTTGGTTCCTTTAGTGTGTCTAGATTTCAGCAATAGGAAAATCTAAGACTGGCAGTATTTTTTGACATGACTTCAAGTCCTGTGTAATAGTTTCCATCAAAAAAAAGAGTTCCTTTTATTGCCATCATGGCTCTAATGCAATTTCATGTGGTGTCCTTACACACACTATAATTTCTTATATACAGCTGTCAGCAATAACCTTTTGTGGCAGCAGAGAGAAAAAAAATCCCCAAAATACATACTTCTCTAACACATATTTGTAGACCTTAAATCCTGCCTAAGCACATACAGCTGTGTCTCTCTTGATCTCTGGTGTAGTAGAGGGTTGTGCCTTTTACCTGTAGGCAGAGCAGAAGCAGCTGACAGGGCTGGTGCAAGTAGGATCTTGGAGGAGATTCACAGTGCAGCCTCAGTTCTGCTCAGCTGGTGCATGCAAGGACTTGGCATCCTCTGCAGTCCTCCACAGGCACGAGAACATAAAATATTTTGTGTTTCTGTCGTTCAGTTTTCCTTCTTTGATTCTGAACACAAATAGCAGCTTAACCTAATGAGAAGTCATAGGAAAAGAGAAAAAACCCAAACCCTTAAAAAGATGGTACATGTCAAGAACAGATGAGGGCTGCAGGACCTGTGAGGCTCAAACACCCAGCAGTGTGTGTTTCACTCCCTGCTGCCTCTCCTACTGTCACAGACCAATTTATATTTTGCGCCTCAACAGGAGATGCTCCAGTGCTGGCAGAAACTTTTAATGATCCTCAGCCTCACATGCTGCTCTGGAAACAAGCTCTGAAGAATACAGAAGGTTTTGCAACATATTATTCCTATAAATAAAAATGTATTTCTCACCAGGAATTCATATTCAGATGTTCTTCCACATTTTAGCATTGTGGGGTTTTTCCTCATCCGGAGATGCATTTATCCCTTGTTCATGTCCTTTTGGCTTTTTCAGATATATCTTTGTCTTGTGAACTCTGGTAAGCTGTGGTATTGCCAGGGGGATTGCAGAGAATTGATTAGTGTGAAGATTCTGCCTCGTTTCCTTCTACTTACAAAGTTGTAACGAGTCCTTTCTGACCTGTAATAAATACATTATCTGAGCTGGAAGGTGGAGCTGTGGTGATGAGAAAGCTCCAGGTAGCAAGTTCCTGGCTGAGAGAGGGGAGCCAGGGGACCAGCCCCACAAACCTTACCAAGCCTGATAAATCACAGTACCCAGGTCTCCCTGACTGCAGCAGGTCCTTTCCGAGCTGAACTTGAATGCCCCACACTCTGCTTTGGAGTTCCAAGGTAATATGCATGGAGAAGACAGTATATTATTGGACCAGCAGAGATCCTAAAGAGATCATATGTTAGTTGTCCATGTATTTGCATCAGTTAAATTATGAAATTATATTCATGATCCAATCTCCTTTGCTTGTGAGGTTTGTGAGGAACCTGCCCCCTGACCAACCAGCAGCCTAAGATCACAAATTGGCCCATCCCTTCTTCTGGAACACCTGTGTACAACAACCCTGGAACCATGGAAAAACAGGCTAGTTCTGATGGAAAGAGACCCCTAGCTGCATTTAGTTTAACCCCCACTCCAAGCATGACCAACTGTGAAGTCTGACCAGATTGCTTAGGGTTATAGTGCACGATGCCAGGGGAGCATAACTGACCCATGACTGCAATGGAAGGGCCAGGCTTGGAGTTGGGAGAAGATGAGCTTGGATGAAGCTTTAGAGCCCGAGGTAGACAGTGCTCAGTATGGATAACAGTCTCCCAGGCCTTCTCCTGATATGTTAGTGGAATTAGCCATCTAAGTTGTGAGGTTTTATGTAACTTCTAACCAAGATCAGCTGCAGAGAGACTCACTTCACAGAGCTCAGTCTCAGCTCATTCCATGCCTGGTCATACAGGTGACCTGCCCAGTGCTGTCCTGCCAAGGGGCCTGGCTGAATTTTTGAATTTTGAGTCTCTGACTTCCTCATCTGCAAGTTTAGTTCATTTTTATCCCCTCTCCCTTGGCTCCAGCTCTCCCCAGAGCTGTTTGGGGGGTTTTATGCTCCCTTTTTATGAATGCTGTGCTCAAGCAGTACATGGCTAGCAGGCACACAGCTTTTGCAGATCATAATGTTCTTTATTTTCTCAATGTAGTTCATTTAGAGGCACTTAAAGAAAACATTTTCCTGCAGGTTGCCTGTGAAAGGAGATTGCTTTGGGTAGTTTCTTTTTATTCAGTTTATCTTGACTTTCACATGAAGTACAAGGGTACATTGTTAATACAGGGAAGTGGTCAAATGGAGAAAGTCAAACTGCTTGCATATGCTTTTTTAAATGTGTTTCTGCCCTGAAAAATAATGATGTGAGTTTGACCTGGCCTCACTTAGCTCTTCTTCTCCCTGAGACTGAGGGTTGCTGGCATTGGAGGAGTGGTTACTGCTGTGGGAAGGGACTTCCTGGCTATTCTCAGGGAGACTGAATTACATTGGAGATTTTATGCATCATCAGTAACATTTTTTCCCCCTGTAAATCCTAATTGCAGGAATACCTCAAGCACTCCAGTGCCTTCAGGATAGGGCTGACAGCACTGCAGGAGTGTGACTGAGGTTCTGATAAGCAAAGGAAATGACATGGATGTACAAGTTTACCAAAAAGAGAGCTAAGAGAGTTTTGCTGAGGTGCCAGGTGGAACCAAACTTTGGTGAGTGTGGACTGAGAATGCTTTGGCACCTGTTACAGGTAAGAATGCCATGTAAATTCTGACGTGTCTGGATGCATGGTGCACATTCTGAACCTGTGAAGAATCCTAGGGACACACATTTCTTATTTATTTTTAACTTTTGGGCATGCATTTGAAATTGCATATTTTGGCTTAGGAAGATCAGATTTGTCCGTTGGGGTTATTAGAACTTGATTTTCTGCTGGAAAATTGCTACCAGCTCCCCCAGGAGGGTTCTTGATTCGGAAATGTTAATTAGTATTTCGGTTTTTATGTAAAAAGCTGATATTCTTTACCTCTGTGAGGGAAGAGAGACCGCTGACCCCTTCAGAACCAGTCCATTTCCAACCTGCTCTCTATTTCCAGCACTGGTGCTGGCACCTTGTGTGTGAAATGAACCTGCTCTTACTGTGTCACAGAGGAAAGATGCAGACCCAGTGGTTGTCAGAAGATTCTGTGCATTCCAATTTGCACAGGCTTCTCCTTCTTTTCAGCCTCCTTCACTAATCTAAAGAAATTAAAACATAGGAGTTTAGAAGCACCATGATCCCAGCATGTAATATATATTCCTCTTTTCTCTGAATCAGAACTATGTGATCAAAGCCCTAGACTTTATTCAAAAATAACGTGCAGCTAAGGGGATTTTATTGCATAAGGAACAGTAACAGTAAATATGACCAGTGCTTAGATTGTACACAGTTGCTTTTTACCTGAAGTAAGTGATAAAAAGGACTTAGTAAATGGGTAGTATTAGACTGTGGTGTGTCTGGCAGTACACTGCAGGATTTATTATTGCTAATATCTGTTAAGGAAATATGTTGTTAGTCCTTCTCTACAGATAGATTCAAATCTTTCCATTGATATCTTGCTTTAGAAATAAACCTGAATTTACTTCTGTGGCATAGCATGCCTTAAAAATTAAACAAAAGTCAACGTGATAAAAAAAATTGATCAGTTCAGTGAACACATTTCTTTGCCTTAAACTGAAATGTGCATTCCAGAAGAGCATGGCTTGTGAATTGGAGATCCATGAAAGGAACAGACCTGCTAAAAGAATAACGTTTTGATGAAACAAGCTTATTTGCTTAACAGCTTTCCACTGCAATTAACATATGCGGCAAATGTGGCTATTTAATGTGACAGTCTGCTCAAATAACCCTCTTCCAAGAGTGGGATTATATAATCTGGAAACAGCAGAGTTACACTGAGATTAAAATTGTGGAATGTCTTGTTCATCGAAAATGCCAGCAGCACTGTCTCCTCCTTTGCTCTGTACTTCATGCTGACTTGTAAATGATCTGCTTGAGCTCTGGTGTCCTTAAATTAATGAACTGTCTGAGAGCCCCATTCAGCATAGGCCTGCTGTTTGGATCAAAAGAAAGAGAAACTGAAAGAAACCCTGGGGAAGACAATCTGTGCAGCAGCAGCAGCAATTCTGGAAGTCTTTGACCTTATCAGGCTTCACGGGATGGCAGTTGCATTGGTCCTACAAGACTGAAACTAAGAGGATGCTAATGGCAAGGCATGGCAAAATAAAGTGACAAGATGTATAGCCAGGGATCAGCTGGTCCCTTGGGCTTGGCTAATCAGTGGGCAGCCCGTGGGCAGTGGGACACTTTCTCCTGAGAGACACACTGGGGACTTCCTGACCAGAGTATTGGCTTGGGCTGGGAACAGGGACACTGCTTAGCCTGCTGCCCACTGCACAGAATGCCACACAGGACATCCTGAGCAGGGCATGGCTGTGTGTCCTCAAGTTGTCCCCAGCCCTGGAAATCTTCCAAGTGCTCCTGAGAGAGGCTTTAACTCTGAGCCAAAAAGTGGAGGAGGCAGTTTCCCTTCTTGCCAGAGGATCTGGCAGTCCCTGTGTCTCGGTGGGACCATCACCCCTTTCAGCTGGAGGATGCAAAGTCTTTCAGTGTGGTCATTGCGCTGTGGGACATGCAGATGGGGGTCTGGGCAACGTGGGAAAAGCTTTTGTGACAGCTAGAGGATGAAAAGAGCAACCAAAGGATTCATTTGTCAGCCCCGTTCTCCCCACGTCTTAAAAATGCCTGAATTACCAACTTGTGTTGCCTGTTGCCCAGAGGATGCCAGGTCACCTCTAAGGCTGTAATGTTGTCTCTTCTACATGCTAAACTTGCAGACTCTTCAGGCAGCAGCACCCGAATTTCCCTCCGGTGTACTGAACATTTCAGGTGATGATTGACCGCTCTCCCTGATGTTTGTATGATTATTAGTCTCTTCTCTGTGTGCTATTCAGCGGACAGCACTGCTCATAAAAAGCAGATAGGAGCAAGTTGGGCTGCTGCCCCTGGTGAGTAGGAGAGAGGATGAGCTGATTGATGACCCTTGGCTGTTTTCTGATGTTGCAGTTGTTTTTTATGATGTCATTAGGAGGCTATAGTCACATTAAGGAATCCCTCATGACATCATAAAGAACTTGATATTTCACTAATGTTATTTCAGCAGAGTGGAGCTCTGGCATTTTATAGTCTTTGCTTTCCCCATAGAATTAGGAGTTGTCTAACTACAACCTGAAAGAAATGCAAAAATAGTCAAATGCCGACTTCAAAAGTTATGGTTGAAGAATGCTAATATATTTGGCTCTTTCAGAGCACACAGCACCTTTAGGTGGAGTACATGATGTGTTTATAAAAGATGCCATCAGTGAATCATATCCTCACGCAGAGGAAGAAGCACACACGCCTTCCACTTCTTTTTGGTGCACAGAAACAAAGAATTATGTTTCCTGAACTCTGTTTGGAACAGCATGGGAGACAAGCATGCTGTAGGACCATGGCACCATTTAGTGCAAGAGGACAGAGTTGTGGTGTAATGCTGTAAGCAGGAAAACAGTGATGGTGGAACCCAAAGTTGTCACGTCCTAACATAAGAAGGGAATGCTAAACCCTCTACTGAGAAGAGACACGGATTTGACCAGCTTGGCAGAGGTGGAGAAAGCAGTGTGGGTGCTGTGCCATGAAGGGGTGTGTGGGGACCAGGGCTGGTCAGTCCCTCAGTGACACCTCCACGTGCCAGAGCTCGGCACCCTCAGTGCAGCAACACAAACATTCCCCCAGGGGAAGCTGCTATTATTTAAGGGTAGGGACTGCCTGCCAAGGGAGAAATCAAATTACAGTTTGCTTTATTGCAGGTTTAAGGGATCCCTCTACATGTCTTCATGCTGGTCCCTCCTGCCTTCCTTTCCTAATGCACTCAGGAGTATAGAAATATTCTGCATGGTACCTTAACCTTTCATTTTTTCCCCAGAGGATTTACACCTCTGGTTTTACATTCATTTTCTCTGTTCTTGGAGAGCTCCCAGCAAAGGAACTTAATTTTAATCTACATTTCTATGAATTCTGTGCTCTTCTCTTTGGTTGCTCTCAATTTATATCATAAGCAGCAGTAATATTTATTGCATTGTTTGAAGATTTTTCATTACTTCTTACCTGTGACTTTGGAATGCTGCTGGAAAGCCAGCTAAGTGGCAGAGCACCTGAAGCCCTGCTGAATGACAATGGGAATTGGACCTTTACCTTGCACAGATGCTTTCAAAAATCCTTGCTGTTGACTGCTGTTTCCCACTTGAAGCTGTTTTAAAAGCTGTTGAATTTTTTACCCATAATGACAGGCAGAAAACTCCAGAATCTAAAAGACTGCCATATGGATGTTAATCTGAAATGAACACTGTTTTACTGTTTTATTTCACATAGAGAACTATACAAAATGAAAAACTCCCTCTGAGACCCCAGCTGGATTTGTTGGGAGATCCTTTCTGGCCAGAATCCATCTGCATAATAAAAAAATCAGTAAATTAGAATGAAGGGGTTTTTTTTTCCTCCAGAGATGCTACTGCAAGTACAAGTATTATAACACCTCAAAATTATTTTACAACCTCCAAACCAGCTAATTGGACTGTTTCATACGAGACACAATGCCAGATTTTCTTCAGGTAGCCCTGCCTGAACCTCTGCATCCTGTTCTTAGAGAAGAGGGGAGGAGAGGCAGGAGAAAAGTATGGATTGCAACATACCAGTAGCTCAAGGTAACCAAAATCTTGATGAGGAGACTGTCCTTCCTCAGTCCTTATGGTCCTAAGCCATCTCTCTTTGCCTCTCTGGAAGTGCCCTACTCATCACACTGAGCCTGTGGCCCCTTGACAATCATAACCCCTAAAACAGCAGATTTTTATGATTGTCAAGGGTGCAGAAATGTGTGTCCAAGAGTCTCCCATCTCCACTGTTCAGCCTGCCAGCTGATGGAACAGTAGCTGACTAATAATTCCACATTCCAGAGCCTGTCCCTCACTCTTCCCTGCACTGACACGAAATTCAGGCATTGACCAGGAGTGAGAGAGCCCCAGGGATGAGCAGGCACTTGGCAATGGGTTTTGGTGGTGTTCTCTTTGGTCAGTGACGAGCTCTGCCTTGAAGTGGGCTCTGTGTGTCACAGGCATTGCTGCTCTGTGCTCAGCTGGGCCAGTCCCGGCTCTGGGATTTCACAGGCAGCTGGCAGTGATCCTGCAGGTATCTTGGGACTTCAGACAGCAAGGGACACAACCCCCTGAGGAACAAACAGTTTTACCTTTGTGTACCAACAGTGCCATGCACAGCGAGGATGAATATAGAGGAGAGTCCTCAGAGGAAGTTCTGGCACTCGACATTTCCCAGGGTCATTGGTGGCTTCGTGATCCTTTTTTAAAATGTATAAATCACTGATTAAATGTCTGTTTGCCAGGCTGCACCACCCTGGACATGCCTGGAGATGTCCCAAGGGAGGAGGTGGGAAAGGGGGAGAGTTGCCTGAAGCCTGGGATAGTTATCTGTTTGCTTTGAACAGAGCAACTGATCTACCTCTGGGGTTTTGCTTTCACACAAGTTCATCCAGTTCACCTACTTATACTGCTCGTTATTAATAGAATCGTTAGCAGGTTCACTCCACAGCTTGTAGGGAAGGTGTGCACATGGGTGGCACCTGAAGACAGAAAGTATCTGATTATATCTAAGACATATTTGGCTCATCTTCCCAGGTGTGCTGCTGCACAGATAATAAACCAGACAACTTCACAGAGGGAGGTACAGGCACACCCTAGCTGTGGGCTCCGGCTGTATTCCAGCCCCAGCTCCCAAGGGGGGTACCTGTGCTGCTGAGGAGGCAGGACTGGGCCTGGATACACGAGGGAACACAGGCATGGATGCTACAACCTGCACAGCTGTCACAGGTGACCAGCTTTGTCACTGAGCAGCAGGTCTGTGTTCTCAAGCAGTGACACTGAGCCACTCCAGTGTCTATGGACACATCCTCCTCGCCCCTGACTTGTGTTCCATTCATAAATAAGCTCATCATGGCATGACTTGCTTTGCACAGGTGTAATGCAGCAAGCTGTGTCTGCAGCATGGGCTGTACCTGCTCAGGGGACAACGAGGTGTGACCTGTGTGTTGGAGCAGGATATCTCGTGGCAGAACTCAGGTCTGACCTGTGCATGTGGGGAATGGATCACACACACTGCTCCTGATGAGAGGCTGCTCTGGGTCTTGGCACGTATAAGGAGGAGGAGGAGGAGGTCTGTTATGGACCTGAGGCTGAGCTCTCTGCTCTGTGATATGTTCTGTGGCCTCTGTGGTCTTCCTCTGGCTGTGAGGCTGAGCACTCACACTGAGAGGTCAGGTGCAAGATTTCAGCTAGAGGCAGTTGAAGAGCAGACAGGAAACAGAGGAAAGAAGGTCTCCCAAAACAATCACACCTCCCCACCTCTCTCAGTGTTGTGTACAATGGTACATGGGCTTCTTCATCTGGATGCTCCTTACAACCTGCTGCACTACATCTGAGCATGTAAGGGTGAGCAGTTCATTGGTGCTGAGTGCTCCATCCTGCCCTCACATGCAGATAGTGATCTTGATTTTGCTGCTCAGCCATGGGTGCCTTTGAACTCAGACCTAGCAGAGAGGGCTGAATCTTTTCCATCTGATTCATATCCAGAGCTTCTGCTATTTACTCAAGCCTCTCGGGTGGAGACATTGGGCTGGAGAGCTTGTGGGAACAACTCCCTTCAAGTTCTAGCTGCAATTTGAAAGCTGTGGTGTAGGAAGAAAAACAGGGTAACCAGCCTGTCTTCAAAGTGAGCCTTTCTTCTCCCCAGAGCAAGTGTAGCTCTGACCCCATTTAACATCAGCTCTCTCAGGGAATGAGAGGTTGGTACATGCAGTGTTTCAGGCTCAGAGAACTTCTCTGCCTGAGTGGAACAGGTACATGTGTTTAATAAGCACTTTCTTCGGTATAATTACAGTAAGGGTGGCAGGTAAATTTTTTTCTCTTTTGCATCAGGACTGCAAAATTTTCATGGCAGTCGACATTTTTTTGCAGTGCCAGCTCTAGCAGGAATACATGCTGCATGCATTGAGTGAGGCTTCAGCAAGTTAAGGCTTCCACATGTCCCTCAGAGTGAGCTGCAGGCCCCTGGCCAGAGCAGCACTGCTTTAGCTTGTCAGGATGGGCTCATTCGAATTTTCATCGCAAATTCAGTGCATGAAATAAGTTTGGCTTCCAGCCTGGTGACTTGTCTCAGTCAGCTATGCTTTTAGCCCGTGTTCAGGATGAGCAAGAATGTCTTACTCAGTGGTAATCATGTGATCTTGGACTCTTAGAGCTCACCTTTATTCATGGCAAACCAACAGCTAATTAGTTGATAGTATTAAATGCTCTGGATATTTATGTGTTATCAGTTATTAATGTACGTTGCTGATATGTGATTATATTTGATTTGAACAAAGCACCTTTCACACTCTAGATGAAACAGGCATTACTTTGCTTAACTACTGGGCAGATGGCAGCCTGATAGTCATTCACCTGCCCCTAGAAAGAGTTGTGCTTGTGGACCAGTTTCTTGGGCAATGTCTCTTTGTGCCTGGTCATCAAGGGCTGCTGTCTGCTGGGATACTGTTCTCACACATCCCTGGACATGAGTTTAGAAAGTGTCATGAGAGCTTTTCAGACTAACTGTATGGTGTAGTTTGGAGGACTAGGGAATATCCAGGATCAGGGATAAAAGGAGGGAATACACACAGATTAACACACATCTTGCATGGTCCAAGAAACCCTCTCGGAGTGGATGCAGCACAGTGGCTGTTTGCTAAATGTTCACAGGCAATTGAGTCAGTGGAGCTTTGCCTCAGGGCTGCAGAGCACTCCACAAACTGTTGTTCAGGAGTTCTTCTCGCACAAAGCAAGTCCCTTTTTCCATGGAATTTTTAATGCACCCAAATGCATAATAGGAATAGGAGCATTCTGTAAAGGGCAGGAGCTCGACCAGATAAACTTTACAATAAAACAGATATTAAAACTTATTTATAGTGTCGTGCTCTCCTTTCTATTTATGAAACCTTGACATATTTATCTTTTATTTAGAAATTATTAGTCCCAAATTGGGCTCAGATGCTTCATCTCCTGTTTGAATTATGAGCAAGAAGAAACAGAGGAGCAACGATACCCCTGGAGTGATGGCTTTACATCTTTAATCTAATTAATTTATGAGCATTTCCAGGGACTCCCTACTACAGCTCCTGAATGCCTGGAAATCCTGCATTTTAAGAGTTTTTATTTGATATTTTTTTCTCTCCTGCCTGTGTGGGTCTCACGTTTTCAACCCTGTGGTGTTCAGTACATAGAAAATCCGTACTAATGTCTTAGTGGTTATTATGTCAACTACAATTGAATTAATTTCTCCTCAATTGTTTGTTGGTTATGCTTATCTTGTTCTAGTGAGGGGAAGAGGTCCCTGTTTGTGGCTCCTCCTGTTGTGTGTGAGGCCTCACCTTTGCTTTGTTCTCCCTAACAGCAGTCACCACCACGTCCATGTGCTTTCCTTAAACCTTGTTTCTCAAGGGCTGGGGTTGTTTTGAGCTGGTTTTGACAGACTTCCAGGAAGGTAGCAGTGGATGTGGCACCACGTCAGGGGCATCCAAACGCAGCCCGTTTCGAACCCGAATCGTGCTCCTCTTTCCCTCTTTGGCAGGTGCGAAAGAAACAGAGAAATCCTGAATGAGCATTTGCCGTTTGTCAGGGCCGCGCTCCCTGACAGAATCCCACTCGTATTGGCTCTCAATGCCGCCCTCTTAATTAATTGTGCTGTGCTGAGCGAGCGGGCTGCAGCAGGCTCGCTGTGTGGGCTGATCTGCCCGTCTGCCTTTCATGTGTCTCCTGGGAGGGGGAGAAACTCAGCAGAGAGCCCTGCTATTGCTTATTTTCATGCTCTTCTCTGTCCTCTGCCCTGGCACTGCTGCTCTTTAACAGCGACTACCTTGTCATAACAGAGAGGAGCAAGTCCCGTGAGCTGCGGGGCAGCAGGAGTTGGTGCACACAAAGCACTGATGGCTTGGGAGGATGTTGGAAACTGCACCAAAACTCTTCCCAGTTTCTCTCTGTCTCACCCTTGTCTTCTTCCTTTTTGTCTGTTTGTTTATTTGTTTGTTTGGGGGTGTTTTTTTAATATTGCTGGGTAAGTGATGGTGATGGATTGAGCCTGGCTGGATGCCAGGTGCCCATCAAAGCCGCTCCATCTCTCCCCTCCTCAGCTTAGGGGAGAGAAAAATATAATGAGGAGCTCCCAGGCTGAGGTAAGAACAGGGAGAGGTTGCTCAGCAATTACCATCATGGGGAAAACAGGCACAACTTGGGGAACTGAGTTTCGTTTCTTACCAATCAAATCAGAGTAGGATAATGAGAAATAAACCCAAACCTTAATGCCTCGCCATGGTCTCAGTCATGCTTTGGTCAAGTATGTCTCTTCTGAAATGAATGCTTGCTAAAAGCTACAATCCTGAGTTGGTTTTTGTTTGTTTGGTTGGTTTTGTTTGTTTTTTTTCTTTTTTGTACATTGCCCCAGAAAGCACATTTATAAGAGCTTGTTTCTGGACTCCAGTGAGGCAAAAGCTCCCAGGAAGAGATTTGACTACTCAATTACTGTTCCCACTTTCTGCCATCAGACTAGTTCTTTGTGTGAGTTATTGATACCTGGGCTGCAAGCATGCCATGCTTTAGTTCAACACTGGGATCTTCCAGCTCCAGCATAGACATCTCCAGTTTTTATTTTAAAATGAAAGAGAATTCAGAGTATTCTGTGATTGTGTGAGAATATTATTTGCTCATTGAATATACCATTCTACACAGCTACTACTTAGGCTGTAGGGAAGGGAAAGAAAGAGCAGCAAAGTCTGCCTGGTACAGATTGCTTGAGTCATGAATATTCATGATCTAAACGAAAAGACCTGGAGTTTTCATAGCAACTCCACCCACCAAACTGAAATGACTGTTACAGCCTTTGCCAATAAAATGCCAAATGCAATGGGTAAAAGATGAAGCAATGCAGGTTGTGTGGAGTGACTGTTTTCAACCCTGGATTTAGTGGACAGAAACAAGAGGTCTCCTGCAGCAAAACACAGTTCTAGGGGTTGTGATCAAATATATTCAGCAAACACTGAATGTGGAGAGTGTGAATGGTCTGGACCCTGATTGGCATTGCCCACACACATCCATGTCCTCACCACCACCCTGTGGGCACTCTGCACAGGCTCTTCCTGGGGCTGCATTGTTTTATATGACCCTAGCAATCCACTCCTGCCAGCTCTGCTTGCTTTTTATGTCAATTCTCTTGTATTAAAACACCTAAAAATCCTTCACTGCTGGTTTTAATTACAAGTGTGTTAGCTGCTTCTCTCCATGTAATTACCAAAATGAATGGAGAAAGAAGAGATGAGAGAGTGTAAATGCTCCTCACACAGAAATGCAATTACATCTGCAGGCATCTTTCCAACTGCCCCGTATGTTATGTAAAGTTTGGTGTGTGTACATATGAATTAATGAGAATATTTATGTTTTCCCTTCTTACTTTCACAATGGATTCATTTTAGACATATTTTATAAGGTATTTGTGATTGTTGGGTAGACAGATGGGTATCTCCTGCAGGTACCATCATATCTGCCTCCCCTGCTTGTTCCTGTTGGGAAAGTCAGAGGAAATGAATCCTAGAAGGCATTCCTCAAAGGCAGCTGCTGCAGCAGTGACCTGCTGTGAATACAGGACTGAATCAACTGTAGAATTAGCTTAGCAAAAGAAATTACTTATTTTGAAATTTATAACAAAAAATTGAAAAGTTGGGTAAATATTGACCAGGGAAAAGTCAGAGATACATGGTAAAAAAAGAAAAAAAAAAGATTTTCTTGTATATTTGACTTATATTTGCTCAATTTTTGCAATCCTTTTTTTGAGCAGGAATTTTTACATGAAAAAAATCTTTATTCCATGTTCAGTACTTGCAAGAGTGAAGTCAGAATGCCTTTTCAGGAAGCATTTGAGCCTGGAAGCCTTTGATGTCTGGTAACTTACAGAGGACTGGGATCAGGGATGATGACATGTGACTCTTGTGAAGCAAATGGCAGCTTTACTTGTGGACCAGGGAGTAAATACAATCCACAGAGGGTGTCACGAGGCCATCAGAAATAAAGAACAGCTTGTAGGTAGATGTGTCTCCCTGCCTAAATCCCACACAGATAAAGAAAAGTGCATCCATCAGATAATTTATCATTAGGGGTAATTTTAATATGTTTTTAAAGAAGTGACAACAGTCCTTTTACTGAGTTGATTCAAATATCCTTACACAGGCAACACTGAAATAAATTCAAGATATAGTTAAACTCTGAGGACCAGAAAACCACAGATCATTCGTATCACTCAAGATAGAAACCAAAATCTGACATCAGTCAAGTCAGTAGCAAATTTCTTTTTGCCATGCCACTCTTAGAGGAGGTTCTTAAATAGATTTGATTGTGCACACAGGGAACATTCTAGTGGCATTGTACTTATTAAAATATTCCAGACCTTAGTAGACAGTAACATTTTCTTTGAAGAGTGGAATATTTGAAGAATATTCCATTTGAGTGGAAATCAAATGAAAACTGACTTCATTTAAAAAACACACTATAAGATGCATGATAATATGTCAAAAAATGGGGAAAATGTCCTTAAGAAAATACAGGAAGTTGCTACCATAATGCAAGTAAGATTTTTTCAGTTCTGATGTGCTGCTTGTGCTCCCTCTGTTTCCCAGAAAATCTTTGTTTCTCATTTTCAACCAAATTTTTGGTTCATGTCATGACTCCTCGGGAGTATCAAGAGGAAGTTTTTATGCAAGACAGTGGTTTCTGAGATTTATATGACAAGCCTGGGTAAAATTCAAATTACTCTGATTTAATCCATTTGGAGCTGCTGCACTAAATCACTGTAGCTGCTGCTGACACACCAGCCCACAGAAACCTGGAAGCCGATGATATAAGTTTATCTGCGTATCTACAGGTGAAAACTCAGGCAGCCTTGAATTGCAGTAAGAGGTGTTTGCCTCTGTTCTGAATTCATTTGGGGCTGCTTCTCTGAGCGCTCTCTGAGAAGTCTCACTGTGCTTTTCCTCTTGAAATAAATCGTCCTCAAGGTCATGGTATCTTTCAGAATATACAGCAGGAACTTTTGCTTTTTTTTTTTTTTTTCCCTCTCTGACAGAGGCCACAACCTTATTTATTCAAGAAATACAGATAAGGAAGCCAAAAATATTCATAAGTTACCTATTTCTGCAGAAAGCATCCACTTGAAGAGCCTGCAGTTGGTCTCAGCCTCCTGATATGGGGGTTCCAGTTCCCCCAGAATCCCTAACCCTGGGATTCCTGCAATCACCCTGCCTGTGCCCCCTCCTGTTTGAGGAAACCTCTGACTTTCCAGGCCAGGACTTGGCTTGTTGGTGCAAAGAAACAGAAAATGAGGGAGCTGTATAAACCCTTCTGACATGGCTTTGAGAAAATGAGCGGCACCATCAACCTTTTACCATTCTTAAGCCAAATTCACCTCTGCTTTTACTTTATAAATAAAGGTTGAGGTCTCAGCCATACCCCTTTAAGCTGATTGAGTGTGTTACAGAACAATGGCAAGCCAACAGGGTCTAGGATTGCAAGTAAGGGTATGAATTTTGAGAAATAGCTCACAGAAGCTTCTTGCCCTGTGGGCAAAAAGGCAACTGTGGATCCTGACTTGTCAGGCTGGCACCTGATGCACCTTTCAGCATCCATTACAGGGGCTTAAAAATTTATATAAAGAAGCAACAAAGCAAAGCTGTGTTTCATTCAGACCAGCTGCCAAGTGATGGTTTGTCCCCGTGGGGTTTAGCTCCCATTTCTCTCTGGGTTATCCTTCCAGGGTGTGCTCTGTGGATGCTGTGAAGAGGAAGTGGAAGTTTCTGTGGGATCTCTGCGAGTCAGGAACTTGACTCGCAGCATTTACCTGCCACACAGGATCACGTACAGAGAGCTTTTGGCTGGAAGAAATATGGGGAAATGTTAAGGTTTGGTTCTGTTCTTGAGTATATTCTTTCTGGCAGCTGCACTGAAGTGCAGCTATTGAGCTTCCCACAGCGTGCCCGAATCGCAGCCCTTCCCTCCAGCACAGAGGAGAGGACTGCAGAGACAGACACATTAAACATATTTTTCTCTTTAAATCCATTTTCATAATTTTATTTTTGGAGGAACCAATAAATAAAGGACTCTATTATGATAAACAGAGTACTTGCAGCAGCTATAATGCACACATTAAAGTTGGAGCAGGAGGTTTGAAATGTTTCCATATTTCATAATGGAACTTTAGTCAGTTCTGTCATCACTGTGCTGAGCCAGATCATGTCTGGGAAGGAATACATGAGAGCTTCCCTGTCCTGTTTTGGGATAGAGGAGAGAGGGGTGCCAAGTTTGAGCAGGTGGAGGGAAGTTGCTGCTGTAAAGAACATTCCTGAGCCTGAGTGCATGTGAGGTGAGGGCAGCCCAGGCGTGGTGCTCCGAGAGGCTCTGGACACAGCTGCAGTGCATGTGGAGTGGCCATTACATCATGGGGAGGGCAGCTGGGGAATGAAAGTGGTGCTTGGACTGGGAGTGTTTCCAAAACAATACCAAGCTCTTCTTCTTTGTCCTCTCAGTTATACCACCTGTGTGCCTGGGAAAGGCAAAGCCTGTGGAAAGACTCCAGTAAATTGTAGGTGTGGAGTGAAATGCCTGGAGAGTAGAGAGGATAGGCAGTGCCAACCCTAGCCACTACCTTATTAAATTTAAGATGAAAGGCCTCAACCCCCTTCCAGTCTCTCTTCAGACAGCCCCAGATTAAACTTTTCAGAATCCTGCAAGCTACTCTGCTTCGCTCAGGAAAGTTAATAACATTTTCAAATACCTGCCTTATGGTGGAGGGACCCCTGACAAAAGGAGGTGGTTGGAAAGAGCTGCCAGATCAGGAGTGAATCAGTTTCAGGATGGTGTAACTTCTTCCAGTGTGTGAAGTGTCTTTCACGATCTCTCTTACACGCCTTGCAGAATTGGCAAGTAAAGGGCAAAGCCAACCTCTGGCTTTTCTTTGTGTCAGTGGCTATCCAGCTCAAATGTGCACAAGTTTTTCTTTCTTCCCTGCTTTGTGTTCCTCAGCTGCTATTTAAAAGCCTCACCTCCTTCTCAGGGGTCCTCACTGTGCTGCTCTCCTAAAAATTCCCATACTATCACACTACTCTACGATTCTGTTGTAATTCCCAACTTGGATGAGCTCTGCTGAAGCAGATCCACAGGTCCATGATCTTTTTCAAGGAAAGCAACTTCTTGATATACCTGGGAGAAGTAAGAAGGTGAATTTTGTTTTGTTTCCCCTCCCAGCCCCTTTGCAGCTGCCCACCCCAAAGGACAGCCAAGGAAAAGCAGCCTCCCTGTGCTTTGTGTCCTCTGAAGGGTCTGTCCCATCACCTCTCCATGCTCTGGTCAGCATCAGAGCCACTGTGGGCTGGCAGTTCTGCGTGGTCAGGGCTGAGGGTGGCTCTGGTGAGGGGCAAAGCACATTTGCTGCTGAGCAAAGTGAGCGGTCGACTCTTCAGAAACACTGCGTAAGCTCATTGTAGGGCTCTGAGGTAATGGCTCCATTTTGCCAGATAAAACAAGCTCCTCTCTGGCACAGATTTGAGGTGATCACTGAGAAGGGAGGGCCCTGGGATGGGAGATGTATTTCTACCTGAGAGCTGCTGTAAGGGGCCTGAGCAGAGCCTGCACCCTCAGCAGCACAGACACGAGTTCCCTGTCAGAGTAGCTTGTCCCAGTGCTGCCCTCCAAATGTCACCTGTCCTGGAACAACACTTGGAGGGAGCAAAAAAACATCTGTGATCTTTCACCCAGGGAGTATTAGAAGACCCTCTCCCATGTGTCAGCTGTGTGAACTGTTAAAAAAAGTGTTATTTTCTAGAAGAATAAAAATATCTGAGCTCTTACGTAGTGAAATGGGGGACCATGTCATGGCCATGCTCCCATTTCTGTGTCCAGTTGTCCCACTCTGCCTTTGTCTGTGGAGGAAAACTCCTTCAGAAGATCTCTCTCTACTGCCCTTGTTGCAAGGAGATTTGATTTCGAAAATAATTTTAATTAAAAATGGAACAAAGTAGGTAGAAGAAATGTAGTGCCTTCCCTACCTGCTCTGTCTCCCAAGCCTGAGTTGGTCCTCATTTGTGTGTCTGGTTGGGTATTTCTGCTCCCCATGTGCAAAATGCATTTTCTCCTTTGCTCTGTCTGACAAGGTATTTGCATCTCGTGCTAAACAAGTGAAACAAAGCCCTCTTTGAAGTTCATAGAGCCATTTATTTCAAAGGGGAAGCACGGAGTGTGGCATGTTGGCAGTGCACTTGGCTTGAATTGATCTCGAAATGCTGAGATGTCTTTTGTGTGTTTTTATAATGACATCATTAGCACCTCTAAAGACTATTTCGCTATCTTCCAGGGAGAAATCCAGAGAGGGGGTATCTGAGTGAAGGGAAGACAGTCGGGCACACTGCACAGGCCAGTTCTCTCATCCCAGTGGATGAGCAGCCCCTGGGAGGACAGAGCTGCCTACTCGTCTGCTTCACCCACAAGCACCACGTGCTTTACCTACAGGCTATTTCTTATACATACATAAGGGAAACTCCCTTAAAGCAGTCACTTCCTTAACCTTCGTTAGGGCCCTATGTAGGCTCATCTTTGATGCCAGCTGGCAGTGCCTGGCTGTTGCTGAGCAGAGAGTTCTCTTCATGTGTAATGCTGCTGCCTT
This sequence comes from Margarornis squamiger, assembly GCA_035222235.1. Classification (NCBI taxonomy): domain Eukaryota; kingdom Metazoa; phylum Chordata; class Aves; order Passeriformes; family Furnariidae; genus Margarornis; species Margarornis squamiger. The sequence goes on from JAWWTY010000059.1 coordinate 2,511,258, forward strand.
TCCACTTCCTCCTCCTCCCTCCCCGTGAGTCCGTCTCCTCCACCTGCTGCATCTTGTTCTAATCTGGTTTGTGAGCACTTTGGGGCAGGGACTGTCTAATTTATAGCGTGTCTGCATGCCCCCTAGCACCAGGTAAAAGCTATTAATTCACATCACCCTATACTTAAAGAAAGCTTTATGGGATCAATAGAGCTGTGCTATAAATAACACAGCTCCAGTGTAGTAACTTCATACTGTGCATCACCTCAGAATAACCCCACAACCTATTACAGAAAGAGAGCAATTTCCTCAAAGCTGTGGCCGTAACCAGACCTGGGGTTCAGTTCTCCACTCGAGTACTTGTGGGGCCTCAGAACCCTTGTCACAAAGACAGACCAGGCTGGGCACGGTGCTGGCAAAATTGATTTGAACTTAGAGAATTCCAGACATGCTGGAAGCATGAAGGAACCTTTCTCCTCAAATCATTATCAGGCTGCATCACAACTTATTTTAAACTGTGAGAAGGTGCCTTCAAACACTCTAATGGGAAATCATCCTTTGCTTTGCCTCCCTGGAGAAGTAAGTCCCATAAAGTTTTAGCAACATCTGTCTGAGCTTTTCAGCTCTGCTTGTGGCCCTTTGGGAGTTCATTTCTGATCTCATAGCTGCTCCCCTGCAACACATTGAGAGCCCAGACAGGGGGCTCAGAAGTCCATGCATCTTTGCTCACAGCTGACTTTGTTCCAGGTGATTTTCATGTTAGAAAGTCTCCTCCCGTTCTGCCTTAACTGCAACCCCATCACAATGAGGAAGTAGAAGCACATGATCGGTTTGATGTTCCTACAAGTGCAATCTGATTATCTGCCTTGGAGAAACCAGCCAGGATCTATTTCCCTGCTGTGACTTCCTTCTTCCAGGGCTTCACAAGCTCCTGGCACAGCTTTGACATCCAGCCTGAAGAGTTGGGGGTGCTTTTGAGAGTGGCAAGGGCCCTCGAGCTTGCCCTTCCTTCTGATGCTCTGCAGCCAAATTAAAAGGGGAAAAAAGGCAAGGGTTGTTCCTTCATGTCCTGACTTCAGAGACTGCGAGAATGATTTTGCTCCTTTTCTGTTTCCAGTGGAACTGGGAACATCTTGGCAGTTGGCTGTTGATTTGGAAGGTGCAGCATAAACAAATGAGTCTTTAAAAATCAAGGGGACATTCATGCTGTGGGCATTGCTGCTACCTCTTCCAGGGGCATCATCTGAGACAAGCTGTTCATGTGTGTGAAACGCTGTCTCTGCTGCCTGGGATGTGTTACCCGTGAGCTGCAGCTGATGCCTGGATGGAGCTATGCATACCAGCTGCACGTGTAATTCATCTGTAATGGTGTATTTATGATTCAAACTGGGTCTTTCTGTCTCTCTTTCTTTTTTTTTTTTTTCTTTTTTTTTTCCCAGGCTATTTTTAAATTGCTCAAATGGCAGGCCATTCATTATTTCCCCTAGATGACTACATTGTTTTGTTCCCCAGTAGATGTTTGAAAAAGGAGTGTAGTGGTTTATTGTCTACTGAAAGTGGCTAATTAAGAATTGTATTTCTCAAATTAGTATTTGGAGCAGTTTCCCTGGACTGTCATGTGAAGAAAATTATTTTAGTAATTTTCCTAAAAGGTGATAAAGCTGTAACATAATGCAAACTTTCCCTATAGTTTCCTATAGGCTTTTGGTAGATAAGCCTTGATTTGTGATCTAATTTGTCTGTACTTCAAGAGTGCCTTTTTAAAAGTATATGTATACATATATATATATATATATGTATGAGTAAAGATTAGAGTGATGCAAATGAAGTTTTCTGCACTTGGCCATACTTTTCTTTTGGTTTGTGTATCCCAAGTGCAACTGACTTGTGAATTAATTCTTTTTTTTTTTTAAAGGTGAACACACTCCATCCCAACTGAAGAGCATACATTCCACTTAATATTATGCAAATGTGCTGTGAACAAACTTTTGTACAGAAGAAAAGCATGGTGTGCTGGTGACTGAATAATGACTTCTGTGTTGACAAAAATCACTGTTATTGGGTAAAATCACTCAGTAAAGGACTACTGTGTTGAACAACACTCTTAACAACAGAATAGATGCATCATAGTCTGACTTGCATTATAAATATGCTGCTGGCTGCTTTTGTTCTCACACTTTGTGATAAGAAAATCACTGTGACCTGACCTCTGGTGTCACACTGTCTTTGAAAACACGAACTAAGACCCATTCTTACAGAGAAATCCAGTAAGTTTTTACAGCAAGTTTCCACTTCATTCCACACTTTATTAGTTATCATGCAAACCCCTTTCTCTCTGATCTGTACTTTTCAGACACTCTGAGTGACAGTTTTCTCTTGAAAGCAAATCATTTCCTCTGTCAAATGAAGGGAGAGTCCTGTGGGGAACTTTCCAAGATGAGCAGGACTCATCCCCTACTGTGCCCTTCTTTTTTTTTTGAAAAACAAACCATGTTTCTTCCAACAAAATCACAACATTTATGCTCCCAGTTCTGCTTACCCCCTGGCCTGGGCTTTGTAAATGTAAGTGCAGATTATGAATGCATGTGCAGTGTCTGATATTTCTAGGAAGAATACTTTATAACTGAAATCTCTCCTCTCCTGGGGATGAAAGCAAAACAAATTTAAGGATTAAATCACACAGAGGTATAATCCCCAAGGGAAACTTACTTTAGTTATTATGATTATATTACGATGTACGCCTCAGTACAGCAAAAGCTGTGTGAATACCATTTCAGTGGGGAATAATTTTTAGTCTTACAGCCTATAGTACATTATAATGCATTTCTCTGAGCTTGATGAATCATAACTGCAATCCTCAGACTTCTTTGCTTTCTGCAGTTTTTTTGATACTCCTGGCCCTCTCCTCTAAAAGAGAAAGGAAAAGAGCATAAGATTCCTAAAAGAAAAGCTTAAAACAATTTAGTTAGGTATATTTTAACCATGCATTAATTCCACATCCCTGTATATGCTTCATGGTACACAGTGTTTATGCATTCTATGGAAAAGTAACAGGGTGAGCTATTTCAGAGAGTTTAGGGCTGCTTTTGTACTGGTGTAAGACCCGAGTGATCACACCAGGTCGGCTTCTGTGCTTGTGCTGGGCAAGGTGGGAGCTGTGGGGTCCTCCTGCACTGCACAAGCCTGGACAGAAGATCAACCCCAGAGCCCTCTGTGGGCCCAGTACTGGGGTACAGGACTGCACTGAGAGCTGGGGTTTGCACCCCACTGTGCCCAGTGAAGGAAATCTACAACTCAGCTCTTGGGAAACAGAAGTTCTGGGATTTCAAACTACCTTTTTTAATTTTTTTTTTGGAAGATGCAACTGAAGGTGATGTTCAAATGAGTATTCAGTAAAGGAGACTGGCTAAAAGGAGCAGCTGGATGTGCTTCCATGTCCATAGCAAAGGAACTACACCAGAAAACTACTGCTTGGTTGGGTATTAGTGTTTCCTGTCTCCATCACCCTGCTGCACATACCATCATATTTCACTCTGCCTGTGTCCCAAACAACACAGTGTTTGTAGATGCTTAACTAAAGAACACACTAAATGACTTGACCAAGGTCACATAAAGAGTCTCTCCGAGCAAGAACATGAGCCCAGGTCTTCCAAACCCTAGTCTGGTGCCCTTACCATGAGATCATCCTTCCTGTGAAGACTGAAAATCCATATTGGTTGCATCGTTGCACTGTATACAGCTGCCTCTAGAATACTGTGCCCCTCACAGAGCACTTCATTACCAAGAAGATATTGATTGACACATTGGAGGGAGTTCAGAGAAGAGCAACAAAAATAATTAGAGAGTGGAGAGATTGACTGGAAAGATTGATTTATGAGGGAAGATTAAGTGAGATAAATATGTATAGCTTGGTTCACCTGCAGCATGGTGCATAAGTCTGCAAATATTTAAAGGGTGTAAACAATCAGGAGGAAGAACTACCAATACTGGCCCAGTCTATTTGTAATTTGGTGATGTCACAGGCTGTTGTTGCACGGAGCCTTCTCAGAGTGTGACTGGGCTGCAGAATCTGCCTCTGGACATCCTCAGTGGGGAGAAATGGCTCTTGGAGCTCCGGGATCAGTGGGACAGGACTGGAGAAGGGTCATGGGCTCTGCCTCTGCCGTGCCTGAGTTTGGGGGGTGTTTCCTGCTCTGGAACAGCAGGATCTTCTGTCAGGCTCACACCAAGTGTGTGAC
>JAWWTY010000059.1:2521109-2580892 GCA_035222235.1 Margarornis squamiger
TCTAGGATGCTGAGCAAAAGCTCATTGCTGGTGACTGATGGTTTACACTGAAGTGTCCTGTGGTGGTGGTGGTGGTGAAGATCTGTGTTTGGAAGAGCCATGCATTGTAAAACTCTGCCTATGAGACCTATGGCTCAGCTGAGCCCGGGCTCCCAGAAGACACAGATGTTTTTAACCAGCTACTTGCATAGCCAAATGGTCATCTCAAGGCTTCCTCAACCAGATGATCCTAGAAATTGCTTGAAGACCTAGAGCTCAAGACAAATGCTGACTGTTTCCATTGCCAGTAATATTTGTTAATTTTTAAATGACCAGTCTGCATGCAGGTGTATGTTGCTTCATTATTGCTTTTCCACTTAGCAAACAAGTTTGTTTTGCATGTGATTCAGTTCAGTTCAGTGCTTTTGGACCATCATGTTTAAGTTAAAATAGCCAACTGTTTCCTAACCAAATTTTGACAGTGTTTTAAAATCCAAATTGTGACATGCTCTGTGGAAATGTGGGAAGGTAAATAAAATAGGAGAGGAAGACACTTGTGGGAGAAACAGCAGTAAAAAGGGCAGACAGACATGGTGATAAGCGGAATAAGAAATACCTCTTGTACCATTTCATTTTAGAGAACAATAGACATCTCAACCCAGACAAGAGCAGCTGTGATCAGAAAGAAGGGAAGGAAATTGGTGTTCAACTCCCTTCTTACTGCCAGAACCTCAAGATGGAATTGCAGCAGCCCTGAGACACTTAGTCAGACATGATGCCCTGTATTGACATTTACATTTTTAAGAGTTGTAGAAGGAGTCTTGTTACTGGAAAATTATTTTCTCTGAATCTTGGGAGGGATGGCTGGCTTTGAAACAGTTTCTAAAGCACATAGTGGAGAACAGTCTCATAATGCACTTTTCAGTTACAGCTGAGAATAGCATCTGTAGTAGTTAAATGAACATGAGTATTAATCACTTCAAATGATGTAACTAACCCAGACTATGCAACAACTACTATTTGAATTATGTTTTGCAAGTAGTGATATAGTTGGACTTCATCCTGAAATCCTGGCTGGAACCTGTATCTAATCCCAAGTGGAATAATTTTGTGTTCTCAGTTCAGCATGCAGTAGAATGGTAATCAGAACTGTGATAGCATCACTGAACTGCTTATAAGGCAGTGGAATTTAACGAGTGCTAAATAAAACCAAAAATAAATCCTTGTAGTCTTCTCCAAGGAGAAATTGCTCTATATAATGAGGCAGAAGGCAACACTTCAAAACCCAGGGCACCACCCAGCCTTGCATGTTTGAGAGAGGGCAAGTGGGTTCTCTAGGCAGGCACAGCCTCTCTCATACACATCCAATATACTGCTGAGAAGAGGGAAGGCCAAGCCCTTGCTGAAATACTGACAGGAAGGGTCTGCTCAGGGGTTTTCTGATCTTTAACCTCGTGATGTTACTCTATGTTTCTTCAAAGGAGCAAATAAGCAGCCTTCCCACACAAACTTGAAGGTAAAACACAGTAGAGTTACCAGTTCTAAATAGTTTACAACCTCACAATAAAAGCAACAAAAGTCTAGTCAACAGCCCTCAAAAGAGGGTGAAGATATTCATCAAATCTGATGAGGATCCTATTAATTAGCCTTGTTAAGTGGTAGTTACACTTTTGTTACTATTACCATTTTGAGATTTAACTAAGAAACCTAATGGGGCTACTTCTGCAAGATGTTAATTAGATATGGCAATTCCACTTACCCATACGGCCTCGGCACACAACCATCACACATCAATATTTAATTTAATTACTGATGTTGTGGTGCAAGTCACATCTGATTTAAGAGATAAATATGCTTAATTAATAATGAGATAAAACACATACAGTATGTCACCTTTTGTCATTTGAGCTTTATTAGGTATGGTGAAAAAAGACACACACAAACATTGGAGAGGTCATGACGTGGTGCTCTGTGTCTCTGCATGATCTTTGTCCTTCAAGTTACCTGAGCTCACACTGCTTTGTAAATATGACAAAGAACGCTGAAAGTGTCCAGGGCACCAGTCTCTGTAAAGACACATTTGTGTCTTGAGTAATTCATCATTTACTTCATTTTTATTTTATTTTATTTATTTTTTTTCATAATTGAAAAAGTCAACATTCATCCTGGATTATATGTAGCATCTATAGAAATTCCTTTCACCAGGTTCGATCGCAGGATTCTCATTTGTGTTGATGTGTCCTGGTACAGAGGCCAGGTGTGCCAGAATTCATTCTGCAGCAGCATCCTTTGCAAGGCAGCCTTCTTCCCTTTGGCACTGGACACCCTCTGTTCAGAGCTTGCCAGGAGAGGCTGTTGAGAACAGTGTGTGATTGCTGGACAACAAGGCAGAGTTCTGGAAAGGTATACACAGGAAGATTGGTTACCACTTTGTAAAGCCTAGGGGGAGGAAAGGGCAGAGAGGCAGGCTTTGAGGCTGGTTATGACGACTGACCATATTAAAGCAGCTTCCAGGTGGGATGGATCCCTATTTCATAAGGGGCTTTATAACCTGCACTGTCAGTCTTAAGGCTTACAGTTAAATTCAAACCAAATGAATAAACAGGTACCACACAACTAGTGCACCAGATCTGCTGAAATAAAGGAAACTGTTTCTGTTCATTCTTTATGGAAGATCAAAGCCTTAGAGGGTCCCCCTCTGTTTGCTGTGTCCTTTGTAAGCCTGTGTTTCCAGGGGTTCACAAGCTAGCACTAGAAGTTTGTGTGGGTTGAAACTTGCTGCGCAAGATCTTTGCCTGGGGGCCGTTTGGTTTGATGTGTTTGACAAAATTTTCAGAGCTCCTAAGTTAACTGTGCCAAACAAATAGTTTCCTAGAGGCTGAGAAGGTTTCTGAAACTTCCTTCAGGGAAAATTCCCAATTGGCAGAAAACCTATGAAAGCAAAAGCAACTCACAACATTGTAACCTTCTGAAACAAATATTACTCTCATATCCATCTGCAGTCCTTTTTTCCATGTTGTATATAACTATTTCAGTATTAATATTGAGAGTAACTGGTACAAGGAGAACCTGTTGGGCCATCAGGAATGATTAGTGAAGGAGACCATCCCAATATGGTCTGAGAGCTCCTCTCAGAAACAAGAAGAGCCAACCAGCAAATCAAGACTAGGAAAGCCTTCAGCTGCCCAAGCCTGCCTTAAAACCCACTCATCCAAAAGAAAACACATGGGAGAAAGAGAGGGCGAGACTAATGCACAAAGCATCAGTGTGTTACTGCTAATAGGCAGAGAGAATTGGAAGCACCAGTGCTTGCAAGAGGGGGAGACTCTTCTTCAAGGATTATAAAATAGGACTGGTGTTTTTTACAGCTCCATGACCCAGTATTGTAGGTGGTCACCATGGCTGGCACGGTGATCTATTGGTATGATGGATGTACTGCAGAGTTTCCAAAGGGTGTGACTGAGGTGTGGAATTCAGCCATGCTGAGATCACACCTTCTGTCAGCTGCCAGAAGTGGGAGAGGCATCCTGGGACCTGTTCCCTTTAATTACACTCCCTGGTCTTGACAAGTAAATGCATCCAGAATCAGAGAATGGGGGATGGAGGAATTCGTGGAACCCATAGCTCCACCAGCCAAGCCTAACACTGAGAATGGTGTGTTAGGAACGCTTTCCTCATGAGACCAGCAGCCTGGATGAGTAGCCAAGAAACATATGGGAGATGAGAATCAATCCTCTTGGAGAAGAACCTGTAATTTTCCCCCAGGAGAGAAATAGTGCTACAGCTGGAAGGGCGGGTAAGAGCAGCACTGCCTCCAGCTCTGTCTGAGCACACTGCAAACCTACAGCTTGCATGGGAACACTGAGGGCAAACATCACCTTCATGTACAGGGTGGTGTGTGCTCATCTGAAGAGAGAGTGGAGGGATAACAGCATCACTCAGGGATCAGCTTCCAGGGAACATGCAGCCCAGGTTATCCCAATACCGTGGTGTGCCCTGGGCAGAGACAGGCTGTGGTAGTTCCACCAGGATCAGAAGTTAAAATGGAAGTGTAGCACAAAATTAAGCTCTTGTAATGGAGTTGAACAGGTTGAGGCTTTATCCTACTGGGTGCTTAGCAGATATATTGATATGTGAGGCACTGGAGTGCTGCTCCACCTTCCTTTGGTAAACGTTTATTTCTTCCAGCTTTATGTTGTTGTGGGGAAGGTTTTTAGGTTCTCGTGTGGCTGTGTGAATACACGTGAGCTGAGTGGATTAGAAAGCTGGCTGCCCCTTCATGGAGCCAAAGGCATGCAGGAAATTCTTATTCTTTGTCTCTTCTTTCCTCTTCTTCCTTCTAAATTCATACCAGTCCTTGCTGGGGAACAGCTGAGAACTGTCTAGCCCAGACTGATGATTCCAGTGAGCACATTTAATGCCTGTAGCACCTACATGTGTGAAATCCCCTGGTCCCTCTTGCTGCACAACACTTGTCCTTGTGCAGGGCTGGTGGCTGTCCCTTATGGCACAGCAGCAGTGGCAGCCACTTAGCACAAGCAGCTGAAGTATTTCTCACCTGCCCACCCTGCCTGACTCTCCCAGGCTGGCTGGTGCCTGTGGGAGATGAACTCGATCCTCCAGCTCCCCTTGCCATTCACATGATTCCTAGAGGCTTGGTTTTGTATTAAAGTGCCTGAATCTGGTCTCAGGATTCAGAAAGGCAGCACGTCACTGGTGGTTCCTAGGAGCAATTACTACAAATTAAGATACACACCCAGATGACATCCAGCAAAATAGGCTGAAGCAGATTAAAGATTAAAACAGTCATTTGACAAGAAAATAATAGTCACCCTGTCCTTTCAGTACATAACTGTTTCTGGCTGCTGCACTTTGGAGTACCTGCTCAATATTCTCTCTGTTCTGGTCATTTATACTCGGGCATGTTTTTGAGGAGCCACAACTTATTTATACCCCCTTTCCTGTGAATGAGTAGTTTAAAATCATTTCTTCCAATGTTCCTTATTCCTGTGAATGAGTAGTTTAAAATTGTTTCCAACGTTCGTTATTTTGCACTTGTCTATACTAGTAGGTAATGGAGTTGTGTTGCAGAAGACTCACAGCTGGATATGACAGTCAGAACCAGATGTTCACACCCTAGGCCAGACACAGCTGTTTCTCTGTAGCTGGCAAGGGACATAGAACAAGTAAATGCAGAGACAGCAAGCCTGAAAAAAATCTGAGGTAATCAGGCTGAATATGCCTGGAGTTTTAGGCCATCTGGAAGATTGCCAGAAGGCTATTTATTTTGATGTCTACACCTGCTGAATGGGAATGCTTTGTGTGAACTGCAAGCTTGAAGTAATACTGTCTCCCTTTTTCAGCACTCCACTCCCTCTAGGCAGTGTTGCTTGCTTGATAAATTGTGCTCTACAACTTAGGCTTGATTAAAATAAAATAAAAAAATAATAAACAAAAAACACAAAACCAAAGCAAAACAAAAAAAATCCAAACAAATAAACAAAAAACCCCTAAACAAAACCAAACCTAAAACTTATTTCCTGGCCATTGATGAGAGTAGAAGGAGAGCACTGCAGCCTTGAGAAGAGAAAGGGAACACAGTGTTACAGACTGCCCCTTGGAGAGTTGAATTCTGTAGGCAATATAATCTCCCAGATGTGCTGTGAGCCACTGGAATGATTTTCTTTGTCCCATTTATAGTGAATTGGGAGAGAAATTCCCACAAGCTTTTTTTCCCTGCTGTTGTGTACACACTCGTCTTTCTGTTCTGATCTGTGTAACAGATTGATCCCACAATGCCCCATCTGGCTGCAATCCTCTCCTCAGCTGCCTTGCTGTCAGCATGAAAGCTCCTGGGGCTTCCATTTTACAAAAAAGTTTTGGTGTAGATAGTGATGAACATTTGATTAGGCTGATTCCTCAGGGTCAAGAGGGGATTTTTGGACAAACAAGACCAAGAGGATCAGAGATAGAAGAAACCACTATCTTAAAGTTGCTGACAAGGTAGAGTCTCTCAGAAGATGCTGGTTTCCCCAAGCCTCTGTGCTGCTGGAAGGAAATGAGAACAGCTCACAGGCGAGACAGCAGTTACCTTAAGGAGTGGTGTCCACTGTAAGCTCCTAAACACACCAAAATCTCTCTTGTGTTTGGTTTTTACCAATACTTTCCTGGTCATTGTACTGATGCATTCAGTATAACTCTCTGAGAAATCTTGTGCTGTAGCTGACATGCAGCATGTGCAGCTGCACTACTGATGGCTGTGCCCTCACATTCCTGGTTCTCAGATGGGCAGCAAACAAGCATTTCCTTTCTCCCTCATGCATGTGGCAGTTCTTCAAATGCTATTACTGATCTGTACCAGCTTTGGTGGGGATAGAGTTAATTTTCTTCATAGTAGCTCATATGGTGCTGCCTTTTGCACTGAGATGAAAATAGTGCTGATAACACACTGATGTTTTAGTTACTGCCAAACATTGCTTACACAGCAGCAAGGCCTTTTCTGCCTCAGCCTGCTCCTCCCAGGAGGATGGGGGTCCATGAGAAGCTGAGAGGGGACACAGATGACCCCAGCTGACCAAAGGGATATTCCACAGTACATGACATCATGCTCAGCAATAAAAGCTGTGGGGAAGAAGGAGGAAGGGGGGACATTCAGAGCCAAGTCACTGTTAGGTGAGCCCGAGCCCTGCTGTCCTGGGGATCACAAACACTGTCTCACCCATGGGAAGTCAGGAATGAATTCCTTGTTTTGTTTTGCTTGCACACACATCTTTTGCTTCTCCTCTTAAACTGTCTTTATCTCAACATAAGAGTTTTCACACTTTTACTCTTCTGATTGTCTCCCCTGTCCCACTGGGGGGATGTGAGAGGGGCTGAGTGGTGCTGAGCCGCCTGCCAAGGCTGAACCACAGCTTGTCCCCAAGTCAACGAGCAATTCAGTGGGCTCTCTGTAAATGCACCATAGTTCTCCCTCAATTTCCCCTTTGCTGGAGGATACAGTGGACTTCCCAAAATCCTTAGAGGATATTTGTTTCCTAACCTGACCCGGGTAACTCTTGTCACAGAGTATTCTGAGTTGGGAGGGACCCCCAATGTGCTATGCTATGATGCTTTGCCAGAGGAAGAAGTTAAAGTTTTTCTTTGATTATCTGTTCTGTTTCCATTAGCAGAGAGGTGAACTACAGAGAGTACTTGAGCTGATACCTTTGAAGGACATGATATTTTAAAACAAATAAAAGATCTACTGTGTTATAAGCAATAATCAATAATTAAAAGCCTTGTTAAAACATTGCTGAAGAGTACTTCAGAAGAAAAGTAGTTATACTGCATTTCATGCTTAATTCAATGTCAATTAGCTGATTGTTAACTTCCCTCCAGCTAAATCTTGTTCAGCACAGAGAAGAGAAATCAAAAGCATTCTGGCTTTAACAAGCCTAGTGTTTCAATCATTCATCTCTGCCTGCAGGCTCAAAATCAATGTCAACAGACGTTTCATTGCAATTTTATCAGCCATTTCTGCATGTCACTGTTTTCTTGGCTGCCCTGATTGTCCCTGAAAACCATCTGTGGGAACCAGAATTCATCTTGAGCAGAAACCCAAACAGACGGCGTTGACTCCTACCTAACTCTTGGTGGGTTCCCTCTCACCGAGGTGACACGAGGGCTGCTCTTTGCCCGAACTCCCCAAGAGGCGCAGAGCGCTCCTGTGCCCGGGAAGGGCGAAGGGGGTCGGGGCAGCCCTTCAGCACCGCGGACAGCGCCGGGAGCGGCTCTGCCTGCCCTGAGCCCTGCCCTGAGCCCTGAGCCCTGAGCCCTGCCCTAAACCCTGAGCCCTGAGTCTTGCCCCAAGTCCTGCCCTGAGCCCTAAACCCTGAGCCCTGAGTCCTGCCCTGAGCACTAAACCCTGAGCCCTGCCCTAAACCCTGAGCCCTGAGTCTTGCCCCAAGTCCTGCCCTGAGCCCTAAACCCTGAGCTTTGAGCCCTAAACCCTGAGCCCTGAGCCCTGCCCTAAACCCTAAGCCCTGAGCCCTGCCCTGAGCCCTGAGTATTTCCCTAAGTCCTGCCCTGACCCCTAAACCCTGAGCCCTGAGCCCTGCCCTGAGCCCTGCCCTAAACCCTGAGCCCTCAGTCTTGCCCTAAGTCCTGCCCTGAGCCCTAAACCCTAAGCCCTGAGCCCTTCCCTGAGCCCTGCCCTGCTGCGAAACCGCTCCTCTCCTCAGCCTTCCTCCTCAGTCTTCCTCCTCCTCCTCCTCCTCAGCCTTCCTCCTTCTCCTCCTCAGCCTTCCTCCTTCTTCTCCTCAGCCTTCCTCCTCCTTCTTCTCCTCAGCCTTCCTCCTCATCCCTCCTCTGCCTCAGGCACCAGCCCAGCAGCTCACTTCACATGCACCGGGACAGCTTTAAGTTGTCAATGTCCCTCAAAACATGAAGGGATTGAGGGGCTCTCAGGAGCAGAAGTTTTTCTACCTATGTGTGCTTGAATTGCCTCTAGAAAACTGTGCCAAAAAATAAGAGGTCACCACCTGAAATTTTACAAAGGCATCACAGGCAGTCCCATTTGCTTCACAATGGCATCACTAATTGCGAGATTCACTTCTGTGAGAAGTGTCAAGAGCAAGAGCTGGGCTGAAGTCTGAATTTGGGTGCTAGTGGTGCTTGGGTCTTGTCCAGCTCCTACAGAACTTGAGTTGATCACAGGGTGCTTTCTACCTGCAACCAGGGTGTCTGATTGCTGCACTCCCACTGCAAGCAATGTAGTACAGCATGTTACACTCAGGAATGGCACAGGAGTGGCATTTCCTACTTCTGGCTCTTTCCAGACCTGGTCCATGACGTTTCAGCTCCAGCTCACACTTTTGAAAGAAGTGACACACTTTTGGGGTCTGTGGCTTTCTGCCTGCTTGTTTCAGGGGCAGGGTGCACCAGCAGAGTGCCTGGTGCGAAGAGCAGACTCACCATCATTACCCTTAACACACAAATTGGTTCTTCAGCCGTTCTCCTCATTCACCTTGGACAAATGGCTTCGTTAAATGATGTGAGCTAAATGTCCTCCCCGAGATTAAGAGGAACTTGGCATCTGTCCAGGCAGCATTTGGTCACTGTTGTTCCACAGGTAAGTGGAAGCCAACAAAACTGAGGTTATTTCCCCAGCTCAGAGATATTTGCAAACACTGACACGATGCCCACGGAACAGATAGAAGTTGTGGAAGTTCATTGATTTTAATAATGATCAGGAGGCCCACTGTGCTGCTCCAGTTTGTGTCGTGTTGCTGCAGAGGCATCTTCAGACAGGCAAAATAAAGAACAGGCTGAGACAAGCCCACTCTGTTTACCAGTTGTGTCTGAAGAGCTGAATCCTCCAGCTGATCTTCTAACAGTTTCAGGTATATTTGTTTTAATGGTTAACACTGAATTTCTGATCCTGTTTTTCCCAATTTTTGCTGCAGGTTTTAGGGCTACCTTTGTGACACTTCTGTTTCAACAGAAGTGTTTTTTTCTCTTAATGAAAGGGTGATGTTCACTAGGTCATTTTACAAACTTTCCCTCACTGGAATGGTGTTACACTTGATCCTGTGAGCACATGAGTCTTCTAGTTTTTCTCATATTTGTTTTCCAGTGCAGCTTCTCAGTTAGAACTGTGACCGCATGTTCTTTGTCAGAAGCTGCTTCTGGTGTTAATAGAATCATGCAGAGCCAAGCAGGGTGGGAAATGGACGCTGAGACCAACAAGAACCACGAGAACACCAGCAATACCTGTGAGGTTACACAAGTTTGATAGTCAGCATTCCATTTTTACCTGATTCTGCCTCAGAACCAGCTAAAATCAAGGCTTTTTTTTTTTTTTTTAAGAACTTATGCTAAGAAAAAGTTGGAGGTGCAACAGTGCAATAAAAATGAACACCAAACTACTCCAAAATTCAAGGTGGTTTTTCCTCAGGAAGATCCCCATCTTGCTGTCATCGGTGCAAGCAGCAGTTTGCTCTGGACTTGACACTGCATGGCTCTCCCCATGGGCACACATCTGTGCCTTCGTGCAGGCATATCAAAATGAGTATTTGTTTTGCCAGTATAAACTTTTAAAAAGAAAGAAGCAGTCCCCTGTGGAGAGGCATTCATGTGGCGCTGACAAGAGCCATCCTCTCTTTTCAGGTTCTAAGAAGTGGTGCTCTCAGTGCAGGAAGGCAAGCCTTGTCTCCTAGGACCTTTTTCTCTCAGGGCTGCAGAAACAACAGCCAGCTCCTTTTTAGCCTAAATTAGCTGAAGGTAAAGAAAAAGAAACACTCTGGGAAAAATTCTGGGGGAAACAAAAAGAGGAGAGAAAACAATCTTCAACTGAACCCCCCCCCAACTTTTTAGAATAACAAAATATTCTCCTATTCAGATTCTTCAATTTTCGGAGACTTTTAGGCTACAAAAAAGGTGTCTTTTCCCATTAAGAAAATTGCCTTCACTTTTCTGCAATGAAGAGAGTTCTGTTTCTAATGATGGGAGAAGTTGAGTGTAGCTGCTGAGTAGCTGGAGTGGGGATCCGACTATCAATGCGTCACCAGCTAAATGTGATTTGAGATGCAGTTTGCTTTTCTGTATCTCAGATCTCAGGGCTAAACCACAAACTGTACATGACACAACTAAATTAATATTTAAAAATAATTACTTGCTGCCTGAAGGTAAACAGAAAAAGGGTAAATAATTGATAGCACTGGGACTGCCACACTGTAACTCTGCTGAGCGTTTATGATGTGCTGTGAAGGTTCAAAGGGATTGCTCGTCTGCTGCCTCTGAAGGAGGGTTTTTTGCTAATCATTCCAGGGCTTGTTTTGTCAGCCAGCAATGTTTTCAGAGTTTGAAGCACCAGAATAGAATGCCAGCTTAATTTAGGTGAATCTCTAGTTTAATTTACTAACTTTCATTCCAAGATTTGCATTGTAAATGATAAGGTGATTTTCATACATATATATATATATATTTATTTTTTTTTATCCCATCAACATCTAAAGGGAAATTTCATGTGGTCTGCTGCCAAGAATGTGGAGTAACTTGCATTTAAGGAGTTCTTACATAACATGCCACCCTATGACAATACCTGTCTGCACAGCCTGGTGATGCCTGGATAGTTGGTAGCTCCTCACTTCTCAGTTGTAAATATCCCTCCTCTTACAGCCCAGCATGAGAATAACCAGTGTTCAAAGTGACAGATAACCATAAAAGTCAGTGATTTCAAACTGATTCATTTTCCCCCTCAGTCAGAAAACTTCTTGCACTGATGATTATTATTATATGTGCTGCCTCCATACAGAACTTCACAGTTCTCTGGTGCCAAAGCAAAGGTTAAGCAAATACAAATGCAATATGTGTGGGGAGTCAAGGGCTGCAGTGCAGTTAAACACAGTGAAAAACACCTCTGTGGGGAAGGGGTTGTTGGGTAAAACTTCCAAAAGAGAACAAAACTGTCTGTCAGCAATGCCAGCTGGGCTGGGGGAGCCAACAACTCCCAAAGTGTTATTTGCAGTAGGTATCTTAGTGCTGGGGATGGAATGTGGGTTCTTGTCTTTGTGCCCACTCAGACCTTCAGCCCTGGCACCTCCTCCAATGCTTTGTGCTGCCTCACACTTTACTTTCATTGCTTGAAAATGCAATCTAACCTTTCATTTAGATTTTAAAGGAAAAAAAAAAATTAAATCCCTTACTAAGGTGTCCAAGCATAAGGATCATTTGAAGGCACACAGTAATTCTTGCACTCCACTGAACAGTGGTAAAGCTTTCAGTGAAATCTTTCAGCATTTGGACAGTCCTGTATGTCCCAGCTCCACAGATCCTCACTTACCTGAGAATCCCCATTCTCACTGGTAAAAATAATACTATTTCTTGTGCTCATGGTTTCAGAGGAAGGTCTAAAATTAGTGTGGCTGTCTACAGAAGATGACACACCACTGAAATGCTTTCATTCCATCACTGCTGGGACTGGGAACTCCTGCTTTTTCATGCTTGGGGTTCCCAATGCAAGGAAAGGCAAAACAAACAACCCAAAAAAAAAAAAAAAAAAAACCTAAAAAAATTCTACTCTGAACTCCCTTCCAGCATTCAGGTCACCACCCTTCTCCTTTCTTCCCCACACCCAGGACCACACACTTGCACTCGCACCTCCAGGCACACACGTCTGCCTGCCAAGGCAGGAGGTTACAATCTCAGTGCAGTTCTGGTTATCTTTCAAAGAAAAATGTCCTAAAAGAAACCCTGAGAGCTCGGTGGTGCAGCCCCACCCCCTGCCACGGAGCATGGCCACACTGCCTGCTCACAGGATGAGGAGACAAGGGCTTTCTTCTCCCTGGGAAGTGGCCAGTGGCTTTTATAGGCAGCAGCAGCTGAAGGCAAGTCACTGCTGTTAAAGCCTTTGCTGCTCTAAGGGAGTGGGAGGTGCTCAGACAGACTGGGGCATCTCTGGCCAGTACAAAGATCACTGGGGAATTTCAATTCTTTTTGTGTCTGAAGTTATTTTCTGTTAGCTGCAGGAATGTTTCATGAGACCCAGGCCTTTGTTGTATTACCAGCTTGAGGAATAGGAAAATGGGGATTCTTGCTTGAGCACTGATGTCTTCACCCTATTTTGCAGGACTAGTAACATTAGTTTAGTTTAAAAATCTCTGCGAATATCTACTCAGCTGAACCCTGAGTTTACCTTTAACGAGGCATAAATTGGTATTTCTACAAGCACTAAATGGTGTTGCTAATGTGAATTTAGTTTGACTGGGAGATTTCTGGCAAGGCAGTAATTTGGTGTATTGTGAGGCCAGACCTCTAGAAAAGACAGTCGTGAAAATAACTACTGAGAAATGATTGAATAAAAAATTAAAAGCTATCACATTGAAGAGAACTTGCCTTGAAAACATTTGGTCTTTCAGAGGTGTGTGCCAGCCATCCCAGGGAAGCTTCCCAGAGAATGCAGTAACACATGCAATAAAGAGATTTTGCTAGAGAAATACCCACTTGTGAACTGTTCATGGGTATAAGAAAAATGGATCTGAGGTCTTGCCACCTGAGTTCCCTTCCTCTCCCTCAGTAGGTTATCAGCATGAAAACAGGAAATGAATTGGACACCATTAATAAAACATGAAGCCTTCGTGTTCAAGTTCTGTGCTCTGTCGTTCAAGTGTAGAAGACACTGTGTGAGAAGGAAACAGAGGAGTCACATCCACAAGTTCATTTACTCTTTTTAACTACACTGCAAACTTTGGCTTAGACTTGGAACTAAAGCATTCTTTTCTTTCCCCTCAATTTATTGGAAAGCTTTTAAACCCTCATATTGAAATCCTGAGGGACTGTTACTGAAATGTGAGTGGTCTTTCAGAGCATAAAACATTCTCCTAATAGATTTCACCAATAATAAGATATTGCCAATACTGGTTTTTTACTCAGAAGTGTCTTTCACATTTTAGACCTTGTTTCCCTGCATTTGCTGTTGGAGCTGTTTGCATGGCACAGATTTTTTTTCACTGTGATAGATGTCCTTTTTTTGCCAGTCACTTGTTTATGATTTAAGCAGCATCCCAAGGTACACACCTTGCTCTCTTTTGGGGGCTCATTTTGCTAGAGGAGAGTGTATAATTCAGCCATCTCATAAAAATGTTGTTTTTCACCAAAGAACAAATTATCAGCCTCAAAGAACAGAGGCCTATATCATGTAGACTGAAAGACAACCCCCCCACACACCTCCAGCACCACCACCTTTTCTGTCTGTACCTTAAAACCATCTCATGAAAGCTTATGGTCCCAGCAGCAATCCAAGGACAAGAGCTTGCAGATTTGTTAGGAAAAAAGTCCTGGGAACAAAAGTAGAAGACCCGGTTCAGCCAGACAAAGAAGCCTTCTGCAGCTGTAATAAAGGCTTGGTTTGCTCTATGGGGGAGTTTAATTGCAAAATATTTAGCATAGGTGAATCATAAGGAGCCTAACTATAGGAAGAGGTTAACCACAGTTGTAGGAAAGATTCATCTGAGGCTACAATAAACAAGTTTTTGGTGGGAAGGAACCAGAAGACTCTCCTCAGCTGTGGACAGACCCACTCCCGAAACTCAAAGGTCGAGTTGCGAGTCCAAAGCAGGAATTCTCCTCCTGACCTTAGACAGTTCTTTTAGGAAGTAGCCAAGTACAAGGTCAGGTGGAAAGAGAAGATGTTTATTGCTAGTGGGAATTTTTATCAGGCTGCTGTGGCTGGAACCACCAGCTCATCTCCCATGGGAGACAGAGCTACCACAACTCTAAGAGCAACCTGGAGATGATTAGAACCTCCACAGTTTTGAGCAAACTGTTTTATTCCTGCTGTTAAATAAATATGGAAGCACTGCTTCCTGGATCCTGTCAGGAACTCCAAGATTTTAGGCCAGGTCCAAATTCCTTCAGTTATTTATGTGCAGTCTACAAACTAACCTGTTTGCCAGACGTCCTTCTTGCTTAATTCCTGAAATGCAGAAGTAAGACCTCAAATCAGGGGAGAAACCTGGACAGTGAAACAATCCACAATCAGCAAACTTAAAAATTCAGAGTTATAATTCAACTAAACATTTTTCTTCACTGCCATCTACAAGTTTGATGATAGGAAATTGGATTTGACTCATTACAATACAAAGGGGCAGTTTGGTAAGTGTATATTCTTGGCCAAAATCATTAGCCCACTAACAGAGTAGAATCAGGTTTTCACTGAAGTTTTTGTTGCCATTTGATTTACCTGTTTTTGTTGTCTGGCTCCATCCATAACAAGTGCAGCCAAGCTCTAATTCTCAACTGTTTGAAGTTATTCAGTCTCATGAGAGATAGTCCAGACAATTCATTGAAAAACATTCAAAGTATTAGTGAGGTTGGTCCTAATTGCACAGAAGGCTCTGTATTAACATTTCTGTTTCAACACATTTTTTGTTACTTGGGGTTTAGGCCATACAATTTGTTTTTTCTACATTATTTCACCCATCCTACCCAGGAACTACCTTCTGTTTGAAGTCTGAGGTTATTGGAAGTAGAAATTATAAACATGTGTGATCAGTGAAGAATAATGAAGCTGAGGGCGGGCTGTTTGGGATCAGCTGAGTGGAAGTGAGTGAACAGGATCAATTGAGTGGAAGTCTAACTGGATGTGTTCATGGAGGGATGCCTTGATATGATTGAGGGAATGTGAGACAGAGCACGATTTATGGGGAGTAATCAGTACTGGAGCTGGAACAGGAGTCACTTAACTTAGATTAAAATACAACAGCACCTGGTGCTTGCTGCAAATATACTTTTTCCTGGAAAAAAAAGACAGTCACCCATCTAGAATGTTTTCTAAATAACACATCCCTGTTCTTTTTTAAATATTAGTATGTTAAATATCCAAGAGGTTCTTGCAGAAAACAATGCCTTCATTACATGAGCAGAGCCCACTTGTTTTCCTGGTCGAGGCACTGAGTACCCAGGGCTGTTTGGACACCACGAGTAGGGACTGCTTGGGGAGGGCTGGGATGGACACTGGGTCCTGCAGAGCCTCTGAGCCAGGCTCTTTGCTGCAAGTCATTCCTGGCAGCTTCCCTGCTAAAACTGCATCTGACTGCTGTGTAAGTATTTCCTGTGACTAAGTTTTCAGCTCTTTCCCTTTTATGCCAGTCATTTTTATAGCTTTTTTTTCTTTCCTTGCATCCAGCCTAAACTTTCCCTTCCCTAGCTCCAGGTCAGTGCTTCTCATGCTGGTGCCTCCTGCCACTCCCTCTCCTCATCCTGCTGCACATTCACCTTAACTGCAAGGTAATTAGGGGCTGATCCTGTCCCCCGAGTCTTTGTTTCTCCAGACTGTGGCTTAAATTCTACCCCTCCTGCAGCAAACGCCGCTGAGATCTTCAGGTTTGGTCCTTTTGGGGCTGCACTTGCTGTTGTATCTAGTTCTCAGCACAAAGTTCTTTGATATTTTAATGTTGTAATGGCAGGAGACCCTGGTTAAGCAAAACCAGAACCGGCCTTCCCTCCTTCCCTCGGGGGTTTCAGGTTATTAACAGGGCTTTGCTCAGCTGAGCAACAGGGTTCCGTCAGGTCTCTGCCCACATTCCTGTCTTGCAGCTTCACAATTCTCAGACTATTTTAAAAAGCAGGAACAAGGCAGCTGGTGTGATCCCAGCAGATCCTCAGCCTGTCATGGCCACTGATCTTTTGAGGTCAGAGGCTCACAAAACCCTGCTGTCCATCTCTGCATCCCCCAAGAGGAACATGTCTGTGAACTGGATCCTCTATGGGGTCACTTTGCACCCCACTCATGGTGTGGCACTGCCACTGTGAGCCTGGACCCCACCTGCCAGCCCCCCTGCTCTGTCCCTGGGGGACCTCTTTGGTCAGAGGTACCTGTTTTATGCTCATTATACAGCATTACATCAACTGTTTTACTGCAATAAAATTCCGTCATCTCCAAAGTCAAGTGAAGAAGTCTTTTGGACTTGCTTGGCACAACTTACTTTTCATAAGCCTCTGTTCCACAGTAGTTCTTAGACCTTATTCCCAGGTGTTTCACACTGTTTGCTCCACTGTGTCTTGTGGAACTGATACCAGGGCAAATGATTTGCAATCTCTTGCTTCTCCCTTTCCTGGTCATCCTCACAAGCAGCAAAATTGCTTTATGTGCTCATTGCAAACCCTCCAAACTTTGTGCTGGAGTGTTCCCCGTGCTGGGAATCCTGCCAGAGCTTCATCCCCATCCTGTGCCCTTCTGCTTGGTACGGGCCCTGCTCAAGTCACATCAGCAAAAGGCATCAGATCTGTGACACTTCTCAGGAAGTGGCATTAGAGTCAGACAAAGAGTTTGGTCCTTTAGAATCAGGTCTTGGTTTGGGATCTTTTCATTTGAAGGCCTCTGGCACTTTATGAGCCCTCCCCTGCGTTTCTAATCCTCTTTCAAGGTGCTGTAATAAAGCTCCTTTTCAGCTGGCTCAGCATGCAGTCTGTGGTGGGTCTCTTGCAGTGCACACAGGTGTGCCCTGAGACCTGGCCCGAGCATCACCTGGCTCACCTGGCACCCATGGCAGAGGGGCTGCTGGGCTCTGCTGGGTGGCTCTGGCAGCAGCACCTGAAGGACTGATAGCTTCGTGTCCCAGATGCCACCTGCCATGAGCCCTGCTCTGCTGGGGCTGTGCAGCACCAGCCCTTCGTGCCCAGTAAGCAGACTGGGTGGTGAGGCTCAGGAGTGCAGAGACTGGGTGCAGTCCAAGACTTCCACATCTGCAGCTGCAGCATAACCAAGAGAGGAAATCCAGGAGGTTTCATTCTCCCTGCTCCACTTACAGCCTGGCCTCAGACGCCATGGGGTAGCAGTCTGCCAGCACCAGGGAGAGGGCTGGGATCTGCTCTTTCTGTGTGCCCCAGGGTCAGTCCACCACAGCCATGTCTAGATCCTACTCTGTGGCATCTGGGCCCATTTCCAGTCTGTGCTGAGGATGGTCTCTTCTGCCAGGGGTGCCAGGAGCTCAGCAGGGCCCCAATCCCTGGGCAGAGCCTGTGGAGTGGAGCAGCAATCAGAGCTGCTTAAAAACATCTCCTTGGAGAGCTTCTACCTGCTGCAATAAAAATGGTGCCCAGCCACAGGAGAAGAGGTCATTGCTTGTGTCTTGGTTTACCATATCTAGGGCAGTGGCCTGCCAGGGAGTTACTTGGGCATAATTTCTGGCATGAACTTGAGATATCTGGAACTGAAGGTCAGACTTCAGCATCTTCCAGACAATCCCAGTGGCAGAAAGTATCTGAGGAATCCCACAGACTCACGCCCAACTTTCAAGGGCAGCGTTTCTCGCAGCATACACAGCCCTGCCCAGGAGGCTAGCAGGGCTCCATTATCTGGAGTTTGAATCTGGACATGAGGAGGCAGGTGCTGGGGAAAACAGGCAGGCACATGAGCAGTCAAAGGCAAGAGCAAGCGTTTCAGGTCTGCACACTCAGCACACTGCACCCCATCCAAGCTGGGCTGGGGATGTTGAAGAAAGGAAACAGGGAACACCAAGGATGTGTTGCAGGGCTTCTGCCAGGCTGAGCACGAGGCAACGCCAGTGCCTGGATGGGAGACAGGCACATGAGAGGTGGGGAAGGGAACTTCTGACAGTGAGATGCAAGGATCAAGAGGAATAATATCGGGAAAAAGCAAAGCATATTGGGCTGCAGTTCCTGAGGGCTGTGATGAGAGACCCTCTGCCCCCTCAGTGGCAGCCAAGGGAGCAGCAGCCCACCCCAGACAGTGTCCCTGTGGGTGCCTGGCTGCAGCCAGTGCCTGGAGAGCTGGACTGGGACTGGCACCCCATGGGGCCTCTGCTCATGTATGAGTCTTCCCCTTCCAGATGGAGTCTCAGCAAGGAGAAAGTTGATAGAATTTAAGTGGAGGACCTAAGGGCTGACCTGTGGTGGGAAGGGGCTCAGGCTATGGCCAGGAAATGTCAGGTGCACACCAGGGAAGGTGGTTCCTGTGCTGGGAGGTTCTGCCATCACAAATCTCTTAATAGTCTTTGAGTCTCAGCAAGGCCTTAAAATCAATCAGAGGATTAACTAAGCAAAGCTGGTTTTGTGGTACATGATCCAGCTTTGTGCAATTGGATCTAGCATCGCTCAGGCTCTCGCTGGTGGTGGGGCTCACTCCTGTGCCACCCATGGCCGTGGCTCCAAGGAGGAATGGCAGGAGCTGGCAGGGAGCAGGGGAGCCCTGGCCAGGGCAGCTGGAGGAGTGGGGTCCCACCACCATGGTGTAACCTGCTCAGGAGCAGGGATGCCAGAGCACAGCAGCACAGCAGGGCTTGTGCCAGCCCGTCACTTCCCTCCCACCAGTGTCTCCTCTTAACTCAGCATTTCTCCCTGCAGAAGCTCTCTGAAGGTAACTTGAGCCCCTTCTCTTGAGCTTTGTGTGGCTTCTGTGACACCTTTTTCCCAGAACAGGTGCACATTGTGCTGTCCCTTTTCTCTTACGGTGGTGGCCCCCTGGCTTCAGGGCTGACCCTTCTCCTGCCACATGCCCTGGTAAATCTCCACAGAGGACCATCTTTAAGCTGCCACCAGGGAGGGAAATGACAAGTCTCCCTTAAACACACACTCTGGCTCCTGGCAGATCAATACTTTGATTCGTTTGATGACAACAGCAGCAATCCACCCAGCTGGCACCTGGCAGCGTCTGTTCCCAGCCAGGTGTAGGAGTGTTTGTGGAGCTTCTGACAAAGCAGTTCGCTTTCTCTCAACCTGAAAGTTCCTGCTGGTGACAAAATGTGCTTGAGAGTTGGACCATGTCCTGGCAGGACCTGAATCCCCCCCAACACACCGTGGCTGATCTGGATGTCACCACTAAGCAGTCACAACGCCAAAGTGATGTGGGGAGTCACAAAATATCCCCTCCAGAACCCAGCAGGCTCGCTTTTCTGGCAACATTTTCCTCTGCCCTCTTTTTTTCCCAGACACTTCTGCAGCCTGTGGACAGGTTGGTTGGGTGTTGGTGCAACATAACACAAAGTGATCCCTGGCTGCTGGGTTATCCCACTCCCTGTAACCATGCTGACTGGAGAGCCTCCCAGCTCCAGCCTGTCAGCCACCGGGAGCTCATCTATGCAAATCTGCTGCAAGAAAATGAGGTCTATAAATAATGGACACCTTGGGCCAGCACGTCGGGCCGAGGTAATCCATTGCCTTGCCTGAAATGTATCCGGCTATATTTCATGCTTCCATGTGAAAGTTACAAGGAATGAAAAGTACCCAGGACAAAACCCAGCCTGGGCTCGCCTTCTGACCTAAAAAAAAAAGAGTGGAGGCGAAATGTTCCTTAGCTGGAACTGGAACTAGTGCCAGGTAGAGAGCCCTTGGACTCTGGGCTGAGGGGTGGTGTGAGAAACAAACATCTCTGCTGCTCCTGCCACCTCCCCACTGGGCTGTTCAGAAGAAACGTGAGAAAGCTTATTGACATCATGTGCCCAGAAAAGAGCTCGATTAGGTCTTTACAAAACCCGAGCTATTCCTCAGTTTTGCTGCCTTTAAATCTTTCCAAAATTTGCCCCACCACAGTGTTGACTCTTGGGAGGCACTTCTCTCCTGACTGCTGCTTTGGGTGGCCCAGTAGTCTTGGGAACACAGGCCACAGAAATCCAAATACATTATTCAATTCTTTTTCTGTTCTAGTTGATGAAGAATTTATATACCTGGAAAGTATTCAGAAATGTGATTCAAGGCTGATCTGGGGTATAGAACAGAATCCACAGGAGGCACAGCTCTATAGACTGTGATTCCTCAGCATGGGAAGATGTGACTGTGGGACAAAATGTAAGCAGTCTCGAGAATCCTGAATAGCATGAAGTCACCCAGAGGTGACTTTTTCACTGGCTCTGGTTCTTCAAACAGAAGAAGGTGGCTCTTTGCACAGTGTGCCATTTATCTGCAGAAATGCTTGCTGCCGAACGTTGTGCATGCTGAAGGTTTACATAAACAAAAGAAATAAATAAACTGGACAAAGTTATGAAAGCAGAAAAAAGAGCTAGTGGCTATTGAATAACAAACCTCACTTCTGTCATGGGAGATCTCCCTCTGCAAGCTGCCAGGCCCTGGGACAGAGTTCTGGTGAGGCATCAGTGTGAGCTTTGTGCTGTCCTGACAGTGCTTCCTGAGCCTCTGCTGCCGGACAGGGCATCTTTGCTCTGACCTCCTATAGGCATTTGATGTTATGCTCCTCTGCCTCTCCTTCTCTGTGATTTCCATCCCCATCACCTTCTTCTAAGACTCACAGATTCAGTGTTACAATTAAATTCTGCACTGAATATATTTTTGCTTTGAAAAGCATCCAGACAATTCTTTCTGAAAGCACCTCCTGGCTACCCATAGAGAATTCTGAAAAGGATGAGCCTTTAGATAGCCTGGCAAGTCATATAAATAGTAAATACATGGTTCTGAGAATTGAAGTTTCCCTGGGAAGCCTGAATCTCTATTTCTGTGGTGGCTTGGTTATCAAATAGATGATTTACATCTTATTAGGTATTTCCATCTGTTGATAGAAAAGTGTTCTATTGCATAATGTTCCTTTTGCTCCTGCTTCAGTTCTCACCATTACCAGAAACGCTTTTTGGGCCCCCAGATCAGCCTGTTTAAATAATCAGCTCAGAGCAAGTGGCACTTTGGGGTACTCAGTGTGGTGGGTGAGTTTGGTGGGTGCCTTGGCAGGGCCCCTTGCCCATGGGGCACTGGGCACCTGCCCCAGACCTCCTGCCTCTTCTGAGAATGGCTTTTTCCAGGCTTGGATGCAATTTTTCAGCACATGTAAGTTTGTTCACTTTCGGCCAAGCTTGACCAAAGAACACAGTCTGGGTTTCCTACAGTTGCCTGCAGATGTTTGACCTTCCAGATGCCAAAGGATGCTGTCTGCAAACCCAGGTGCTCTCCCACCTTGCTGTCCCCATGTTTCACTTGTCCATCTGCATGTGGGCTGCTCTGCTTCTGGAGGGTGAACTGGAAAACAGCAGTGCCAATAGTAATCATTTGAACCCTGACAACTTTAATTACTCACAAGTACCCCGGGATGCACCACTTTGAGCAGTCACTGGGCATAGATTATCCTTACATGTACCACAAAGAACCTGGAAACTATTCACAGGCAAGTAAAATAGGGAATATGTTAACGAGTAAAACGAGGGGAGAGTGTTGACATGAGTGAAGAGAGGAGGAAAATACTGGGCTCAGTGCCTGATTCCTAATCCCTAAACTGTCTTACTATAGGATTGTGAAAGCAGGAAGGAATAAACCTAATACCACAGCTTCTTGCCATCAAGAAACTATGTATTAATACAG
The DNA here is from genome assembly GCA_035222235.1 of Margarornis squamiger. Lineage (NCBI taxonomy): Eukaryota > Metazoa > Chordata > Aves > Passeriformes > Furnariidae > Margarornis > Margarornis squamiger. Next base: position 2,542,887 of record JAWWTY010000059.1, read on the forward strand.
TACTGCTAAGGTAATTAACCAAATCAGGCTTAGTCCAGTGCTGAAAGGGATTTCTTCCCCCAGGGATAAGCAGATGTCTCAATCTAATTATACAAGTTATTTAATCAGAACCAGAGGTCGGGTATCTAATGAAAATACTACCTGGTGTAGAGGGGAGCAGTTGCAGCTCTGAAGAAGTGCAAGCAGAGGGGATATACAAGCTTCCACACCAGTGCAGCTTTTAATGTTCTGCCTTGTTACCATACATAACTTTAGGATAGGAATTCGAAAGAAAAAAATTACTCGTGAAAAGAACAGGAATTCTGTCAAAAGTCTGTTTCACTGCCTGGTATGGAAGGGAAATTCTTCCGTAAATGTCATTGGTGCTCCACCCACAGTGCTGACACAGGAACAAACAGCTGTTTTGTCTGAGGCAGCTGATGGCTCTGTGTCACCGTTCTGGGAGCTTTGCCTCCCCCACATAAGAACTGTGACAGTGCCTAAACCTGCCCGTAGTGCAGTGGAGCTGACAGTGGGGTACAGCTCTGAGCAGGGCAGGAAGGTGCTCACTGTGTTCTCAGGAGCAGGCAGAGCCCCTGAACCGCTGATTCTTGGGATATAAAGCAAGTGAAAAGCAAGAGGAGCATCATTCCCACTGGGAAGGCTGTGTTGCTATCCCCAGCACCAGTGTGTGGTCTCACTGACAGGCACAGGCTGGGACACATCCAGGCTGCTAAGGCAGGTGGAAAGCAAGTCTTCTGTGCTGCTGCTAAGAATTTTGTTGATAAGCTCGTAAGAAATATTGACCCAAACGAGTGGGACTGGGGAGAAAAGAGTTCAGAACAGTAGTCAGAGTGAAGAGGTGACACATCATTGCACCATGAGTGGAGAGAAAGACCAGATCCTGAGGGCCTGTTGACTGCAGTGGGAGTTTGATGGCCCACAGTGCAGCTAAACAAAATACAAGAAATACGAGTTGTGGCACAGATCAGCTCAGGTGAGACAGTCCTGGAACCAGTCTGAGAAGTGCTGGGCCCTTGCCAATGAGCTACTTGCAACACAGGGCAACAAAGAGAAATTTGACTTTGAACTCTGCTGTCCTACATCCAGAAGACCAGTTGCATTTTCATATGCTGTATAAATAATATAATTTCTTTTATCACCTTGTACCTATTCCACACCAAATACCCAAGCAATCTGCCTGTGAATAAAAAAGCAGCTACTTGTGCAGAGTGCAGGAATTATGGCCTGAGAACCCATGCAAAGACATGTCTGTGGTGTTGCACCAGGTGATGCCATTTAAATTGTCCTTGTAACAAAGCAGGACTCTCTCCTGCCTTGTCACCTGTGCAGACACAGACAACCTGCATTCAGTCCTCTGACTCCTTTGAAACACAAATAGTTTATGAACAGGAGATTGAGGAACAGTTCTTTTCTGGGATTTTCCCACTTGCCAGCCTTGTGGAGCTGTCACTTGGTCTCTGCTTGTGGAGATGTTTCTTGTAGTAGAAAAACCGTGAGAGTGGTATCTGTCATTTCAGATGTGATGATCTCTCTTTGAAAATTCAATTAAGGGAAGTTCGTTCAGCTTGGAAGGTGAACGGCTCAGGGTTTGCCTTTATGGGGAGCAGCAGAATGAAAGTTTGAGATCAGATAGGGGAACAAGGTTTTGATAGTAGCTCCAGAGCATGGCCACTGGGCCCATTGTCACTGGGACCAGCAGAAATCATTCTCTCCCAACAATGCATCTCCCAAAGGCAGGTGCTGATGGGGAAGATGGGCTGCGTTGGGAGGCACAGCCCTCCTGGCAGTGGCACTGAGTGTGGCCACGCTCCAGGCTGAAAGCAGACATGGAATTAATGTCTCTTCCCATCCAAGTCTGTGGAGAGCTTTTTACAGGCGTCAGTGGCAACAGGATCAGAGTAGAGTCTTAAGGCTCTTCCCCTGGAGCTTACAGGAGTTTAATGGAAAAAAGTCTAAGTTGTAATTAATTGGCTTCTGCGTCTCCTGCAGGAAAGAGTTAATGAAGGCAAAGCTTGTCTGGCCAAGGGGCTGGTATGGCTCCAGTAGAGCTGTGACTCACAGATGGAACATCCTGCCAAAGCACTGAACAGGCTCCTCATCCTCAGCTCCTCCTGTCCCAACAGCAGTAGCGTGAATTGGTCCAGCTGGTCCATGGCTGGGAAGGTGTGTCTCTTACAGCACCTGCTCTTCCCACTCAATTCAATGCTGTTTGTTGGCACAAGAAAACATTGTCTGACAGGTATGACCTTGCACATCCAGCTATTATGGTGTTTCCATGGTGTAGACCCCTTCTATGTGCTCTCTACAGGACTGAAGGAAGAACAGAGTAGTCTGAAGGCTGGTGCCTGAATCCTGTTCTCCAGAAGAACATAATCACCTGAGAAGTGAATTTCATTAAAAATGGATGTTTTCCTTCCTTCTGAACTCACTCTCTGCCTCAGTTATCACAAAAGGACTGATGACAAGTCACCAAAAGTGCAAGAATTATGACACCGTGACAGTGCAGGCAGAAGATGGGAAGGACTCTTGGTTTTGATAGTGAGCTAAATTATGCCGCTTTGAATCCATATTAGCAAAGCATAAATATATGGATTAGCACCAGTATAGCAGATCAAAGCCTGAGGTGGAGAGTTTAAACAAGGCATAATTTGTAGTAACAACAAAATTACAGGGATTCCTCCCTTCATCTCCCAACCCTTGCACCTCTGCCTTGCCAAAAAGAGAATTCTTCTTCATCTGTACATTTCTCAAAACATCCCAGGTTGGCTTCCCAAACCATGGCCTGTCAATATGGAAAGACCAGCTGTGGAACTGTGCATCATTAGAGTAATCAGCATGGAGTGGGGTGAGTAAAGGCACACATGTGTCCTACACCAAATGTATTTGGAAAAATGTGAAAATGAACCATTCTCTGTTCAATTCCCCTTTCTCAGCTATAGGTCTCTGCAGATTGCTATGCTGTGCCCCAGCAGGGGCTGTGAGGGGCAAGCCCAGGAGAGTTCCTGAGCCTGGCCAGCTGCAGGGGTGGTGATTCCTGAGTTCCCGTTACTGCACTCCAGTAAAAGAGCGGCTGCTCCTGCTCCGTGTTCCAGCTGATATCAGACTGACAAGATCAAGTGACAGACACCACAACCGTGGACACCTTTATCTGCCAAATGCATAATCTTTCTTGATGAACCCCAGCCAAACTCACCCCCAGGTCTTATCTGTTCTAAACTGAGTATTTATTCAAGTGGTTGTTTTATGTAAACTGCAAAGATCCTCATTAAATGGAAGTCTTAACCCAAAAGCTTCGTTATTAAGGTGGAACTGAGCTGGGAACTGTAGTGGTGCCTAAACCAAACCACTACAGAACACACAGAGTGAAATTACTGATCTTCTGTGTTATTTTGGGCAGAAACACTCAATGCCTGGGGCAGCTGGCACAGTCCGGGGCTGAGCCCTCCTGTTACCCCTGACCTCACTCGGGGAATGAGTCTGGGTTTAAGGTGAAGAGTTTTTCCGCAGAGAAAGGAGAGAGTTCCCCGGGCTAAGGAGAGCAGAGCATTTCGGGGGAGGCAGGGGACCCCAGACCCTGCCCGACCCCCGGCAAACCAGAGAAATCCCATTTCCACACAGCACCTGCAGCAGCTGGATGGCAACACGGGAGCCTGGGGAGAGGATGAGTGTTGTGCACACAAAACTCCACAGAACCTGAATGCTGGCATCCACCGAGGCTAAATACCAACATTTCTGTGCTGCTGTGTTCTCACTTATATTATAAATGCTAATCAAAGAGTTGGAAGTAAAAGGCACACACAGGGAATTCAGAATGTACAGGCAGCAAAGGCATTTCTCTGAAGTTGTAAATGAATTCTTCAGTGTTTTCCCTTTCTTACTTTGACTGAATCCAACATATATTTCACCCAACCACCAGACCTGCAAAACTGGGACTTTACCAGACAAGACCCAAAGCATTTTGCTCCTAAACAAGGGGTAGTTGCAAAGACAGGGTAAAAATAAAGAAGGTAAGAAATCAGTATCCAAAATTCGCACTTCTGGATAAGCAGCTTTTCAGAGACAGCTTGTTTTCCAAGTGAAGAACAGCTTTCTTTTTCTTTTTTTTAGTTTAATTCAACCCCTTCAGCAACATTAACATGCTTGTTGCAGATCCATACCGTGTCGTACCTCTTATCTCAAGGACAGCACCTCGACAGCAAAATGCTGCATCCATCACATGAGAATATCAGTGACTGTCCAGTCATCTTGGGTACAAATAAAACCACAAGCCACCGGCTCCATGTCACTTCAGCTCCTCTCCAAAGCTCCTATGTGCCCCTCCAAACATGAGTACACACTGTTTGTTTCATCACGGTGCTTACTGGGCATGCAGGATGAACCAATATTGTATTTGTTGAGAAAAGGCCAGGAGGGCTGGGAGGGACATGATGCAGAGAGACCCTGCAGTGCCACACACGTGCTCAGAATCATGCAGAGCCACTTGGAGAGGTGGGCATGTGCATGTGTTCATGTCTGTGCACATGCACAGACCCTGTTGGAGGTGGAGGAGGGTGAGGAGAGCTGGTGGGTTATCCCTGCTGCCTCCTGTGTGTTAATCCTGAAGGCTGTAGCGCGTATTGGTGGATGTGTGTGTGTACATTTTACTTCCCTTTGTTTTGTTTGGTGCTTTTAATCCCCTGGGGCGTATCTCTGAGCTGAAGAACTTTAGAGCTGATATAGCTTTTTAAAGGGAGGATTATGTAAATGCATATTATGGGGCTTTCATAAATAGGGATTATTTGTCGAATACATTTGAGTGCTTCCTTTGGAGCCATTAAGGTCTGTTGTGTAAACAGGAATTTAGTGACTGCCTAATCTAAATTTCATTGATTCAATAAAAGATCACAACAGCATTTTTTGCATTCATTTTGGTCTTGTGAGAATATTTCTGGACAATTTTCAAATAATTACAGGACAGTATGGGACTAAAGCTAATCATAGTGAGCATACCTTGCACATCTGTATTAACTGTCCTCCATGATTCATTCTCTAGTTCTCTTCCTCTCCAGTTTTATGGTTAAATTCACTGTCGTCCCAGCCACTAACCTGTTAACTGTCACTCACTAAATTAAGAATTCTGCAAGTTTAGGCGAGCAAAGCAAAAATAAGATTCTGCCAAAAGGTATAGCCGTCCCAAAAGTTGTAAAAATTTATTATCTGTGCTCTAGTCCTAGACGGAGGACATTGAGACAAAATGCTAAAAATTCTGGGAAATGCTGCCTCTCCTCAGGGCAGTTTCACACTGACAGGCAGAGTCTACTCTGAGAAGAATTGACTCTTGGCCTGCTTTCAGCTGACAGGTAATGCCGGTGTCTTTCCTTGCTGCAGAAATGGTGCAGACCTCCTGATCCAATGTTTGATCCAGTCGTTTCAGCTGGTGTCTGAGACAGGCCCAGACACGAGCAGGAGCTGGTTCACTCGGTGCAGGAGACAGAGATGTGAGGGAGTTTTTTGGTGACTGGATGTCCTGACATGACATTGCCCCGAGTCACAGACCCTCCCCAAGGCACAGCAAACTCCTGTGCCCTGTTCCCTGCTCGGGGGAGCACAGCCCTGCATTGCCAGCAGCCCCCACGCAGCAGCCCAGCCTCCTCCTTATTCCAGTCCTCGGATCCAGCTGCATTAGGCAGGTTTTGATGCTGTCACAGTCACACAGAGAATGAATCATATCGAACATTGCCCATGGGGTTGTTTATTCCTTGAAGAGGGAATGGACTGCATGCCAATATCCCTGGTAAGGCATAATGAAGGAACTAGCTTTTGCTAGGAAACCTGGATGCCCTCCTACAGGGATTTGCTGGATGATACAGCTCTGAAAAAAGCTGTGTAAAAATAAGAAGACATATAATAAAAAAAAAAAGAAAAGAAAAGGAAAGACACTTTCAACATACTGCAATCCTGGCAGGGTGTTCCAAGCTGCATAACTCCTCAGTCCCTGACCTCAGTGGAGACAGGGACAGCAGGAACACAAATACACATGTCCAGCTCTTGAAGTTAGTTCTTATATGGGCATCCTAATTCTTCCCCTCTTCTTCACTTAGGGGCAGCCTCCTCCTTTGCTTTTACCACCTTCATGTTGTTTAATAAAAGAGAGAACTTTGCCACCTGGCTCTCACTTCTGGAGTTGGAATTTGCTGAGGAAGGTGTTAAATGGGAATTTCTCATCTTCCTCTGCTGTTTGCTGTTCCCAGTCTTTAAATTCTACTTTTATTAAGAAGAAGAAGCCCAGAGCACACTCTGTGCAAAATGCCTTGGTTTACAGAGATCATTTGACCAAGCATAAACCCCACTACTGTGTAAATGGTCTGTTATGGGGACCTCAGTTATCACATACAATGAGTTTTCTCCTTTGGTGACTTCTGAAATACATAAAACAGATGAAAGTTTGAAATGCAATCCAATCTTCAGCCTTTGGAAATGATTCATTCTATTAATGATTTACTGATTTACACAGAGCTTATTTTGCATAAAGTTTGAGCTGGGCACATTTATTCATTGTGATTCCCTTAAAATGGATATAAATATCAAAAGCAATTGGCTACCAAAAATTTGAATATTATAGCACTGCATCATGGAGAGTTGACATGAACGACTCTAGGTCGGAAAAAATATACAGAAAATGCTTAACCAACTATGATATTTTACAGCATGTCACTGAATCATCTGAAAGGGTTACTTTCATTACAAACGTATGCAGTGTGTGCAAAGGATTCCTCAGGAAAAAAAAGAAAGATAACATTATTCTCCCTATGAAATATGCTCCGTGATCCAAGAAACCCATCTCTCCTGCGAGGTCCAGCCCCTTTCTAGGGGTGTATACCTGAAAAGAGACACTGGATTCAGTGAAAGGAACCAATCACACGTCATTCCACAGCCAAAAATGCACGTGTTCAACCCTAAACCTGTCCCCAAGGACAGCGTAAAGCCGAGCCCGCCAGCAGCAAGGGATGTGGCTCTTGCAGCTGGACTTTCTGTGATTGAGCAACACAAGACCCAGCAGCTCCCCAGGCCCTGCCGGGATGCTGAGCCCTCACCACACACCAGCACTGATCCTGTGGCTCATCCGGTTTGGCCCTTGGCTGCTGAAGGGCAGGAGCTGCTCCTGCCGGGCTGGGTGTTGCCACCCACCCACCCACTGCAAGCCTGGAGGAGGACACGGACCTTTCCAGCCCTGTGTGATCCCACCCGACCAGCCGGTGTGTGCCAAATCGGGGCGATCACAGGCTGGGTGTGGGGACAGTCCCCTCGCCCTGCAGCACCAGGGGCTGGATGCACCACAGCATTGGGATGGCACTGCAGGCAGAGGTGGGCACTGTGCCGCACATGCACTGCTGTGGGGTGTTGCAGCAGCCTGCTTGGCCCCCTCAAGCCCAGAAGCCAACGCTGGTTCTTCTGTCTGCTGTCCCCATTGTCCCAGCACATAGGGCTGGAGTCACCCGAGTCCAAGCCAGTGCTTTGGTGCACTGAAAGGACAAAGTGCCTCCAACGCAGAGGGGAGGGATGTGGCACACCTTCTCATGGTGAAAAGCCTTTCAGGAGGCTGCAGTTAATGTCCTTAACAGTGCGAGCCACCCTGCCCAGGCAGGGAGAGTGCAGGGCATCTGCGTGTGGCCATTGACATGTTACACTCGTACACATATTGATCTGGTGGTTCATTGTTCACCCAAGCCCTTGGCAAAGGTCACTGTCTCTGCTCCCATTTTACAAATGGAGCACAGAGACGAAGATTAATTTTTAGAAGTGATTAATGTTCCTGGTGCCCACCCTGATTCACTTTGGGCTTCAAGCCCCAGATGAAGTCTGGAGCTGGCTTAATTAAGGCATCCCTTGCCTCTCTCCCAGCACTGCCAGACACGTCTGTTGCTTGTTGTCATTGTCTTTTCCCACAAATTCCTCCACCCTTCATCCTATGCCAACCCTCAAACCGGCTCCGAGACTTGCCTCTGAGGCAGCACCCAAGACCCATGTTCCCCGGCGATGCCCAACACAACCTCCAAACCCCCTCAAAACTCCTTGGCCCTACTGCGCGCTCAGGAAGGGCATCTCCCACCTTCCCAGGGCGCTCCAAGTCCACCCAAAACACACCCAAAAACTTTCCCCTGACCGCCCACCAGGGCTTTATTAACACGCCGGAGCCCCATCCTGCTCCCACAGTGACTCAGAGCCATCGGGAGGGCCGCAACCCCCACCAGCGCCCCCCATTCCCATTCCCACCCCCGCACCCCACGCGCGTCCGAGCGCCCCGCACGCACCGCCCGCGCCTCCTCGGCATGAATGAACACCCCTCCACCAATCAGCGCCCGCTGCGCCGCGGGGGGCGTGGGAAGGGGGGCGACGCCCAACCAATGGCGGCGCGGCGCGGCGGCGCGCTGGCCAATGGGGTGAGGCGCGGTGGGCGTGGCCGGCGCGGCGCGCGGGTGTAAAGCGCGGCGCGGGCGGCGCGGGCGCACTCGCCATGGCCGCCGCCGCGCAGTACCTGCCGCGCTCCGCCGCGCTCCTGCACCCCGACGGCGACCGCCTGCACCAGGGCACCACGTACCGCGAGGTGCAGAAGATGATGCACCACGACTACCTGCAAGGCCTGGCCCCCGCGGCGGCGGCGGCGGCGGCGGCGGGGCACGCGGTGGGGCTGGCGCACCACCACCACCACCACCACCAGTGGCTGCCTAGTGCGGGCACGGACTGGGGGAGCGGCGGCGGCGGAGGGGCCGCGCATCTGCCGCCCGCGGAGCACGCCAAGGGCGGCCCGCCGGGCCCCCGCGAGGAGCTGCCGGGCGCCGCTTTCCACCACCGCCCGCACCTGGTGCCGCAGCCCGCGGCGGGCGGAGCGGCGGGCGGGTGGGCGCAGGGCGGAGCGCATCACCTGCCGCCCATGTCCCCGCCGTCGGGGCAGCCGCTGCTCTACGCGCAGCCCTACGCGGGCATCAACGGGATGCTCGGCCCGCCCGCCCCGGCGCTGCACCACGGGCTGCGCGACCCGCTGGGCGCCGAGGAGGCGGCGGGGCACGAATTGGCGGCGTCGCCGCCGCCGCTGGGGCCGCCCGAGCCGTCGGATGAGGACGCGCCCAGCTCCGACGACCTGGAGCAGTTCGCCAAGCAGTTCAAGCAGCGGCGGATCAAGCTGGGCTTCACGCAGGCCGACGTGGGGCTGGCGCTGGGCACCCTGTACGGGAACGTGTTCTCGCAGACCACCATCTGCCGGTTCGAGGCGCTGCAGCTGAGCTTCAAGAACATGTGCAAGCTGAAGCCGCTGCTCAACAAGTGGCTGGAGGAGACGGACTCCAGCACGGGCAGCCCCACCAACCTGGACAAGATCGCGGCGCAGGGGAGGAAGCGCAAGAAGCGGACATCCATCGAGGTGGGCGTCAAGGGCGCCCTGGAGAACCACTTCCTCAAGTGCCCCAAGCCCTCGGCGCACGAGATCACCTCCCTGGCGGACTCCCTGCAGCTGGAGAAGGAGGTGGTGCGGGTCTGGTTCTGCAACCGGCGGCAGAAGGAGAAGCGGATGACGCCGGCCGGGGTCCCGCACCCCCCGATGGAGGACGTTTACGCACAGGCGGACACATCGCCGCTGCACCACGCTCTGCCCGGCGCTGTGCAGTGACTGCCCGGCCCCGACGGCGGCTCGGCGGGCGCGGGCGGCCCGGGGGGACGCGCTTTAATTTATTCTCAGACTGGCCCGGCCGCCCGCGCTCCGCGCCCCGAGCTCTATTTATTCGCCCGCCGGAGCCGCCGCGGCCGCCGCAGCAGTAGCCAAAGGTTTGCGATCTCTAATTTATTCCCCTCCTTGCGCGGCCCGGGGGGGCGGTGGAGCCCCCGGCCCGCCCCGGGGGGACGCTTCGACACCATTTCCCGGCCCGTCTCTATTTATTTCTAACCGTGCGCGGAGCTCGCACCCTCCGGTTGGGGGGTTCGGTCCGGTCCTCATCCCCCCGGGGTCTCGGTTTGGTTTTTTTGTTTGGTTTTTTATTTTATTTTGTTTTGTTTTGTTTTGTTTTTTTTTTTTTTGCTTTTTGGTTTTTTGTTTTGTTTGTATTCTTTATTGCAAAAACCAATGTAGAACTGCGAGGGTACGTTTCTATTTATGTTATAGTAAATATTTTATTACTTACATAAACCATTTACCCAGGAACCGGTCTCGTGTCGTCTTTGCAGGCTGCGCGCCCGGACGGGGCCCCCGGGCCGGTGGCATCGCCTTCCACGGGGTCCAACCGAGCCCCCCCAAAACCTCCGGTGTCCCCGGTGTCCCCGGTGTCCCCGGTGTCCCCGGTGTCCCCGGTGTCCCCGTTCGCATCCCGCGGCGCCCGGCGGGGTTTGCGCTTTGCGGAGCCGCTGCCTTGCCCTGCCCCGCGCACCTTCCGCGGTGTTTTACTCATCCCGAACGTAACTCCCCGCAGGGTTGTGAGCGGAAAACAGTGGGAAACTTTCCCCTCCTGTGTAAGGCAGAGGTAGAACATGCACACCGGCGGCGCGGAGGAGATTCTGCTCAAGCCACGCTCTCGGGTTGTCTGGTTGTCACCAGCTTTCCCTTTCGTGGTTCCATGCCCGAATGTTTTGTGGTTATGCCAAGAAAGGCTGAAAATTGAGGTTTTTTGCAGTCCGAGTTCCTGGAAGAATGACCCTGCATCTCTACTTTAAATCTTCTCTTGCAGCAGCATCAAGAAAAGTCGGGTGTGGGGATTGTGTTTGCCTTTGCAGGTTCCTGGGTTCCTGCGGGGTTTTGTGTGTTGGGAGAACTTTTGAAATATGTGCCCATACAGAGCTCTTGCACTGATGAAAATACTTTATCGAAATCTGGTAGTAAAGGACCAAATTCTTTCTTTTTAGTTGGCAGAGAATTTACTAATGTTCTCAGACATCTGGCACTTGATAGTTTCCACACTTAACTCAGTACAAATTATGTGCTGTGAAAAGAGCAGCTTGAAAAGGGATTTTCCAGCAAAAGCGCTGCATCCTGCATAGCAATTTGTGTGTACTTTTTTAATATATAGAAAAATTTCTAACATCTCAAATGTAACTTACTCTTAAAAATTTATACTTGAAAATTCTTGTCTTCACTGTGGTTTGATTTTGTTGCATTTTGTGCCTTGGGTGGGGGTGAATATTACTTGTCTAAGCAATGATGCATTTGCCATTGATAATGTTATAACTTATTGCATTCTCAATGTCTCTTAAAATATAGCTATTCTACATCGGCTAATATAAGACTATCAAGTTCTCATTCAAAATTCTAGTAAACTGATTTTTGAGATTTTAAAATAAAGTCACTTTGAGCAGTTATTTCACCAAGTACTCTGTAAAGAAATGCTTCACTTTGTGATACAAACAAGCTAGCAAATTCTGTGGGTCAGGATATTAATAACTTCCCTTGGCATGCAGAGCATAATAAGAAATCTCACTTAGAGGATTCAGTGTGTAGTGTGTGTTTCACAGCTTTTGTTACAGACTTAGCTTCCTTTTTTGTAATGAGATTGGTTTTTATAGAAGAGCAGAGTGTTGTAGGACTTTTGCAGAGATCCTGAATTCAAAAAGTTTTGCTGTTTTTACTGAATATTTACTGATTTCCAAATAGCTGAGCAGATATAGTAGCTTAGATGATACATTCTAATGAAAAGGTAAAGGAGGATGATGATTCAAGGGTTTGAGTTAATGTATTATGATGATACTTTAACTAATTTCCAACTCTGAAAATCTGTCCTTAGCTGTTCTCTTGTGTGCTACCCACACATTTACCATTGTGTTTAGTGTTTGGTCATGCTATAACTGCAGCCTTTGCTTAAGAATTTCTGTGTGACAGCCAGGCTTTAAGGGAAGAAGAAACAAAAATCATAAATGAACAAAAGAGGGTTTTTTTATTTGCTTGTTTCTTAAAGAAAACAAACTCTTGTTTGCATTGAATGATTAATTGTGCTGCTTTTCTATACTAGGAGTCATTTCAGTAGCCTCTTCATTCTGAACTAACCTGGATGGCAAACAGGATTTATATTGATACTCAGAAGGGAAGGGTCAGTTTTCACATTGCGTTCTCCTAATGGATGAGATGTGCTGTGAGTGCTGGGGAGGACGAGCACCCTTGGGTTGTTCAGTGTGTCAGATTGTATAAGGCACTGGCAGCCCCACTGCATTAGCTCTTTCGTGCTGTTGAGCAGCAAAAATAAAATACTCTGTATATCTCATTTCTGCAGTGCCGCAGTGCTCAGCTCTTCTAAAAATCAAATGCCCCAAAGGTTTGCCTCTCTTAGAATAACTTGTTAGTTTTCCTGGTCAGGGATTAAATAGCAATTACTGGAGGGAGACTTTTTCTTTTTTTTTTTTTTAAGCTGGTTATTTCTCACTAGGGTGAAAAGTGTGAGCTCATACTACTACATCAGTACTAAAGCACAGGGAAGGTAGGACTGTGGTGTTGGTACATTAAAGAAAAACAGATGTACAAGTACTTCATGCTCAAACAGAGTGAATAGTAAATATAGAAAGTGTAGAAAAGGGACAGGAGTTATGCGCATTGCCATTGGGATTGGGGTTTAGGTCTGTGCTCATGGGAAATCTTTGCTCTAACCCAGGAGCAGTGGCTGGCCCCAGCAGATGTTGCTCAGAGCAGCTTTTTCTCTTGCATTCAGGCTGTGCTCAGTCCCACGGTGACCCTGGGCTGTGCTCACTGCTCTTGGGGCAGGTGCTGCTTTGGCGTGTCATCCATCACCAGGGGCTGGGGTGTCCTGCTTGCCTTGCCCACAGTTCAGAGGGGCTGGTGCCTGGCTGCTCACCTGGAGCTCACAGCTCAGGCTGGTGAGGGGAGCTGAGGGGGTGAGCGAGGGGTGTCTGGCTGGCTGGGGCGGTTGGCACCAAGGGAACACATCCCTGGTGTGGGCTCAGCCCTTCTCGGGCTCACAGAAGGGCACAAGCCGTGCTGTGCCACCCTCGCTGGGTTAGAGAGCCTGCCCGTGTGCTCTGGGTACGCGGGAGGGCAGCCGTGCATCCCAAATGCTGTCATCTTACAAACTGGGCATCGGCGGGTTCAGGGCACTGCTCTTTTCTGTAAGGCAAAAACACTCAGCAGGGCACCACTTTTTCCCCTTTTCTTTTTCAAAAGGTGGATGGCTGCTGCTCAGCTTTCCTGCGTGCTTGGGGAAAGATTGTGGTGCTCCCATATCCAACTTCTTTCCAGATTTCTTGTCTTAGACTGTTATTGCTGCCACTTGCAAGAGCAGGGAGCGCTTGCTGTATAACAACTGCAGAAGTGACTACAGCACAGCAGTTTGCCTGATGAGGCACAGTCACTCGTAATTAGCGATGCCGTGTTCATCTTACACTTTCCACTGAATCTGGTTTCTTCTGCCTGCTGCCCAGCCAGAGCTGGAGCCTGATGCCATCACAGTGCCACGATGTGACCGTCCCCTAATGAGCTAAAGCAGCAGCTGAAACGCTATAATCTCTTTACGTGAAAATTCGGGGCATCAGTGTTCACACTGTGGAGTCTTGTTCCCAATTCTGCTCACCCCTGCTTGCTCTGTCTCCCAGAAGGAGAGATTTCAGCACCGTCTGGTTAAGCAGATCTTTTAATTCTGTGCTAGTGTTGTTTGCATATATTTTACTTTTATGCTGATTCTACCATTGGTTGGTTGGAGCTGGATCAGCCCCAGGACAGCTCAGAGTTGTCATTTCACAGGTACTGGAAGCAGGTTTGGATCCTGCCCCAGGGCAGAAGTCCACAACTCTGGAAGTGCTCCTTGTGAGCTGCCTTATTTTTTTTCTTACAGCTGAGTTGTTTGAAATGAGCACGTCCTGGCTGGTGACTGGGAGCTGGTGCTTGTCGTGTGCTGAGGATGGGCACATGGCTCCTGTGGGCTTCTTCTCTCCTGTTCTCCATGAGTACATCAGCCCCAGGCAGGGGCAGGAGCAAGCTGAGGTGGGGTGGGGGGTGTTCTGGCTTTAAAATGCTGCTAAATGTCCAGAGATGACAGTGTGTGGTCTCGCTGGGATTAATATTGCTGCTCGGGGAGACCTGGCCCAGCGCACCTTCCTGAAATGGGAAGCTCCAAAGAGCAGGTTTTCTTGCAGGTTTATACCAGCATGATGTGGGCTCTGAGGCAGCATCATCCCTGTTTCACATGTATGTGCCTATAGAGGAAACACACAGGGAAGGAGCTCATTGAAGTCCCTCATGTGAACCCCCACTGCGAATTGCTGAGCTGATTTATGGCTGTTCAGCTTCGCTCCCTCTCGTGATTTGTTGTGAGTGTAGGTGTGCATTCACAGCTCCTGCATGGGCACAGCACTAGAGGTATGGCCAGCTGCACTTCCTCAGGTGTTCTCCTGTGTTCTCCAAGGAAGCTCTGCCCACAGGAGTCCCCTCTGGTTTCAGTCTGAACTAACAAGACCCAGCGTCCATGCCATGCATGGGGATTACAAGGTTACAAAGGCAGCGTTAAAGCATATGATGCTGTACACAAGATCTAATGTGCATGTTAGATCAGACCTCATGAATATTTCATGTTCCTTGATATCACATTATTTTTGGTGTTGGGCAGATCAAGTGTTATTTCTTGTAAGCCTTGTGAAGGTGTTCTGGTTACATGGGTAGCCTGGCTCATACACTGCTGAGAGTACTTGCTGCAAAGGAGAATGCGGTTCGTGCCAAACTTTAAAGCCATTTCTTTATTTTCCTCTTTCCCACCTTTTTCTGGAGCATTCTGCCTGATCAAGGCACCTGTGCAGCACCACCAGCACCCAGGTTCTGTTTCCTCCTGGGCATTGGCTTCTCTCAGCTCCACAGGGGCAATCTGCTTTCCATCACTCTACCAGGTTCTCTAGGGCCAAAATGCTCAGCAGTCACCGCAGCCACAGAAGAGCATTTCCTCCAGAATGTGTCCGAGCTGGCTCCTCTCTCAGCATGTTTAAGCAAGGTGGATGGCTCTCTGAAGCCACCCAGCTCTCTCAGGAGCTGCACCTCAAACAGCTGCATCCTTCAGAGTGAATGAATGAACAAGTGCACAGAAATCTTCTTGCAAATGTCATATATATGCACAAGAGCTGCCAATTCCTCTGTGGAAATGGATCAGGAGAAGGTATGAGAGAGCCAGTGGGCAAATAGGCATCTTTTCATTTCGCTGTCATTTGCTGGGTTTCTTTGGGTTTGTTTTTTGTTTTTCTGTGGAAATTTGCCCTGGGTTTTTCATTTCCTGGAGCTCGCTGTGTAGCAGTACCTCTCACACTAAAGGCTGTGCAACTTTGAGGTTATGCTGAATCATAAATTTGTAGCCAGACAAAACTCTGGGAAATGAATCTACACATTTGCAGGACTGGTTCTAAAGAGTCAGGCCATTACATCAGATGTCTTTTTGTTTTGGGTTTTTTTTTTTAAATATATGATAAGTTTTAAACTGGAGATTTTTTTCAGTCATGTTTAAAAAACCAGAAGTGGGGGGCAGTGAGGGAGCTGTAGGACATGAGGACATCTGATGTGCTACAGTGGAGACTTTCCTCTAAAATGCTGTGGGAGCTCCTGGATTTTACTCCCAGGTCCTCTGTTCATTTTCTTGAGGACTATGAGAAATGTTTGGGATTTTTTTTCCCCCCAGTGTTTTTACTTCTCTTGAAGTGATGTCATAAATCTTTCCTTAAGTCGCAAGGGTTAATTTGCACGGGTTGCTGAGGGAGCTCAGCAAAAGGAGCTGCAGCAGTTGGAGATGCACACGGTGAGGGATGCAGAGGGATGTCTCGGTCTCTCTGGTGGAAAGAGCATTCCCGTGTGCCAGGCTGGGTGGTGCAGGCAGAGCAGTGTGTGCTGCGGGGACCGAGGGCTGCTCCCCTGCTGCCCCTCTCACTGCTCTGCGTATGGATATGATCCTGACCCTGCTGCCCAGGGCTGTGCAGAGCAGGACAGGCTGCTCTGTGTGTTGAGGGTAAGTGCTGTGGAAGGGCATCACCCACTGCTGGAGTGCTCTGTGGGTGCCGTGGAGCTCCAGCTCGTGCCGGCGAGCGTGTCTTTGCAGCTCCGGCGACTCATGGCCCCTGGTGTGGATCTGGCAGAGCTGTCTGGAGCAGCACTGACATGCTGAGGTGGCTGGATGTTGTCCCCTGCCCTCACCCCTGCCAAGTGGGGGTCAGGGTGCAACTGAATTTCTCTTCTTTAGGACCAAGGTCCATGCCCCTTATGCCTTAGTGCCCTCCACAGAGCTGGGAGTGCCAGGAGCTCGTGAATACTCAGCGTTCAGGATGGTTTTCATCACGTCTTTTGCCATGCCTTGGCATGGGCTCAGGTGTCAGAGCATTTGGGAGCAAAGGGATGAAAACTTGCCAAACCTGACCTCACATCTTGCTTCCCTTGTCATGCCCCCACGGTGCTCCCCTCGATGAGTCCAGGGCTGCACTGCAGGGTCTCAGGATGCAGTTTGGGCTCAGGGAGTGACTTGGTCCTGACAGCTCAAACCTGCTTGTCCCAGAGCACTGTTCTCCACCTTCTGCCTGGGGCAGGGGCTGGCTCTGCCCCAAGGAGGGCTCTCTCCTCCCCAGCCCTTGCTTTAGGGGCAACCTCACAGGCTGGTCCAGCCTTGCAGGTGTTGGGGACAGGCGCAGGTCAGTGTCATTAAGGGGGAGAGAATTGAATCGATGCCTGGAGTGTTTGATATTCTGCCCAGTAGAACACTTGTTATGTCTTTAATTACTATTTCTAAAAGCACCACGGAACAGAAAGCAAAAGGCAGAAATAAATAGCAAGGGGTGATCAATTGGGCATGAAACCCTTGTTATTGATCACCTTTAACCTCTGCTTAAACTAATGACAGAGCTACCATTTAACTGTCCCCAGGCACAAAGCACATCAATTGTACAAGTGCCACATAAATCATGGTGGGCTGTGGTGCATCGTGAGTGGCCTCTGGGACCATCCTGCCCGTGGGGAGGGCAGGGTCCCCCTGGGGCTGCAGGGGGCACCACCAGGGCCAGGCACCCTCAGCAGGTGTGCTCAGGTGAGCTGCTGCTCCCTGTTTCACACAAAAAGACTTCTGAGGGCAGCACAGGGCTGTAGAAACGACAGTATTTCCCCTCCATGCCTCTTCCCCCATGGAGCTAAAAGATTTATGCTCTCAAAGATCCCCTTGATGCCTGCTCCTGACCTCTGAGTACCATGGCTGGGGTGGCACCACTGACACTAGGTGAGTTTGCAGGAGGAAGGACAGACAGGACTCGGGCAAAACAACAAACCCATCTCAGCGAGTGTTTGAAGCAGCAGAGTTTGGGGAAGCAGTGACATAGGCACAGAAAGGATCACCTTTTCCCATGTGCCTTCAACCGGCTTCCTGACTCATCAGCCGTGCTGGAATTGCCCATTCTTCTTGTTATAGGGGTTAAAAAAATAAAAATCAAGATGTGCAATGGGCAGCAGAGTGAAGTCAGCACAGCCTTTGGAGATAACAACAATAATACTCATTAACATTCAATCTACAAATTATCCCTTGAAACCCCAGCCTGGAGATTTGCCAGTTTTTGACACACATGGCGATGTTGTCTGATACGTTTCCAGCACGGCAGCATTTCCAAGGCTGTGCTGGACATATGGCATCCCAGAGCCATCAGCTGTACGTCCTACCATGCCCAGGGCAAGGGCTGTGCCTGCCTTTCGAGGGGAATGTTTGTTTTTCTTTTAAACGGAATAGCTCTTCTGCAAATTCAGTTCCCCAAAGAATTAGGAGGTGATCTTTGTCTTGGTGTTCCCTACTCTTTGTTTTGGTGAAAGCAAAGGGCTTTTGGGGCAGCTTTCAAAAAGCTGTTGGTTTCCAGAGCTGTTTAGGAAACATTCACACTGAGCCCTGGGGAGGGAAGCGGGAGGGAAAACCTCAGCGTTTTGGAGGAGTCCCATGAGCAGCGTGTCTGTCTGTTCATCCCTCCTGGAGTGCTCTCAGGGTCACTCCTGTCTCTGCAGGAACAAGGAAAAGGTCCTGTCTTGTCTGCTGTTAAATGTGCTGCATGATGCTGAGCACATCCTTGGCCTGTGCCTGGCATGGCTCTGCACATCCCTGGAGGATTTGCTCAGGAGACCCTGGATTAATACACACTTTGCCTTTGTGCTGCCATTTGGAGGGTTTCTACTGAAACCTTAAAAATCATTTGGGTGTCCTCATCCATCAGCTATTGGAAACATTATTGATAATACAATCATTCCTCCTTTGGTCACTCTGTTTCACTTTTTTTTCCCCTGCTGCACATCCTGTAATTTGTCACTGCTGCTCCCCTGAAATGTTGAGATGATTGGATTCTGCCCAGGTGCAGCACAGGAGCATGGCAAAGGCAGCCCAGGGAGGGGAGTCCTCCTGCATCCCTCACCACCCACACCTACAGCCAGGGCTGTGGCATGTGCCCACAGCTGAGGGACAGTGTGACACAGCCCTGGGGACACTGGGCAGGCTCGATGTCTCCAAGTTCTGGTCTGTGCCAGGGGATCCCCACTCTGGAGTGTCACCAGTTTAGGTCTCTGAAGTTTCCTTGTCCCCTCAGCTCCAGGTACTTCACAGAGACCTGGATAATACAGAGTCCCCCAGGCATGTCTGCTGACCCCAGAAACGGTGCTGCTGTGGCAGAAGTGAGAGCCAGCAGAACTCCAGCTGGCATTGCCCCCATAGCCCCCAGGGATGGTGACTCCATCTCTGCCCTGGGACCCCTGTGCCAGGGCTTGTACTGATACAGCCAGTGCTGCTGCCTCTCCATGAGGGAATAAGACATAGGTGCCATTACCTTTAGGGTGGCAATTAGTTTCCACTCTCTAGGGGCTCCTAAAGAATCTCAGAGCAGAGGGACAGTGAGTGCTGTCCCTCAGAACCCTCACTGGGCCCTTCTCCTGCCACAGAGGATTCACCTGAGTGCTTGTGGTGGCCACGGGGAACACCAGTGGCTGCTGGTCTGGCAGAGAGAGTGTCTCAGTGCACAATAAAATCTTCTTCCATGTCAGTCCAGAGGGGCAGAGCTCTCCCCACTGACAGCAGCTGCACTGAGAGCTTGGCATGGATTTGCATAGATGAAATGATTTCTCCTGCCATTCATTCAAGTCTTTCTGTCTGCCAGCTTCCCTGCTCCTCTCTGGAATCTGGGGTCCACACAGGGAGCATTCAGCCGACCACAGCTCTTTACTGAGCGTTGCTTTGCACAGATGTCCCCAAGCAATTCCATGAATTGTTGCTCTATAGTCACTAAGCTGTTTGGGAAAACATTTCAGATAACTGTCCTACGCATTGGGGTGACTGAATTAATGGCATTTGAATGGTCAAAAAGATAGTGTGAATTGGAAACAATGCTGTCCCTGTCACAGGCGGCAGGAGAATTCCAGCTGGTATTTTCATTGTTAATGAGCAAGCCCAGGGCGCTGTGTGGCCTCAGTACCTTGGAAGGGGCTGGAGAAATGCACAAACCAGCCCGTCACTTCCCCTTCTGGACTTTCCAAATGCCAGGGAAGGAATGCTTTTCAAACTGTCTTTCAGAGCTCCACAAGTGAGACACTGTACCTCGTCTGCAGGGAGGGAAGGAAAGGGGCACTGGTGCCCCAGTTGCCCAGGTGTGTGTTGCCAGAGAATGATGTTCACCACCCTTGGGTGCCAAGGTAACACCTCTGCCCAAGGATGCCCCCAAAGGTGGGAGGAAACAGCCAGTGTGTCCCATGCAGTGGCAGGCACTGCTCCAGGAGGTGCTTGGCAGTCAGGAGAGCTTTGCTGCATTTGGGCTTGGCAGAGCACAGCCATCCCAACCATACATCATCCAGAGGAACGGGCACTTGGGTAACACATTAGAATAATACATCATTAGAGCACTGTTGCTATGGTGATGTATTAGGGCAATACATCATTAGATACCTTCCATTGATGATGTATTACTCCAAACGTGGCTCCTGCCAGCACCAGCACAAGGGCCACAGGGGAAGTCTTGTCTTTTTGCAGAAACTCTACCCTTTCCCTAAGGAAAAAAATCCCAGTGTTATGGCTTCATTGAGGGGACATGGGGCAGGGACTGGCCCCTCTCTCTTTACTTACTCCATGCTGGGTCTCATGCTGTTTTCTGGGGTCCCACTACCTGCATTTTAGTGCAAGTGGGCAGAAGGACCTGCCAGTGCCTGCCAGGCAGAGGGACAGGATTGTCCCACGTCCTGCTGAGCTACAGGGGCCAAGGCACTCGTGGGTATCTCCTCCATGGAGGGCGAGACCCTCTAGTGAGGAGACTGCTCTTGGGCTGCACTCCCCACGCCCATCATGCCGTGCTCTCCCACAGGGACTCGATCTGTAGGGAGCCAAACCACACTCCAAGGAAACTCATCCTCTCCTGGTGCCCAAGCAGCCAAACATGCTGGTGTCCTGTGCTGGTGCTCAGGCTCATGGCAGAGGAGACAAATGGACCCCAAATGGAGCCCAGGGCATGGGTGACTGCTGCTGCTGCTCCCCTTCCCATGCGCTGCACTGTGTGCCATCAGCTGGGCTCAGTTCCCTTGGGATCACTTTTCCCATGCTCTTTCCCTCAGCCCTGAGGGAACCTGGCCCCAGCCTGGAATGGCACCAGAAAGCTGAGCCCAGGAGAGGTTCCTGCCAGCTGGGTCCTCAGCACTCCTGGGGTCTTTGCAGGGCTGCACTCTTTTCAGCTCAGCGGGCTAAATAAATTGCTTCAGAGAGCAGATTGGGAAAGCAGGTTGCTTTCACTGCAAAGCATGCAGTGTGCATCAGATATAATTTGATTTTAATTAGTGGACAAGAAAGTAGCATAGTTAATAAAGTATGCACTGCCTTTTGCAGGGATGCCAACGCTGAATGCCTGGGAAATGCAACTAAATCAGAAAGACCAGCACAAGGTGAGCCAAGGCTGACTGTGCCTGGGCAGTGGCATTGTGAACAGAGTGCCAGGAGAGATCCCCAACCCCTGGGATGTCCCATGGTCAGGACCAAAACAGAAAAGCAGTTTGTGGAGCTCATGCTGTTATTTGGTGTGGAAACACCCCAGCAGCCTCAGTCACTGTTGGGTGTGATCTGCACCCAGGGGTTTTTCATCTGGCTGCTGAGGAAGCACTGGCTCCCCTGCCTGCTCTGAGCTCAGGCACTGGGAAAGGTGCAGGTGCCCATTGCTTCCCTCCCTGACTTTTTCCTGTGCCTCGAGGGATCTCAGTGCCTGCACTCTTTCCTTCCAAGGGGACAGCTGTGGCAGGGCTGCTCCTGGATATTCCTGTCTCCAGCATGGCTTGGGGGACACAGGTTCACAAGCAGCCTTGGATGCAGCTGCTCATACACAGAAGCTTGTGTTTGGGCAGCAGGTCTTCTGGGCTCCATTCCCAGCAGTGTGGGCTCGTGGTTAGACCACTTAAGAGCCAAGCTGCCCCCACACCACCCTGCAGATGCACACTTCCTTCCCCTGAAATCTCTGTGGGAGCAGAGTCTGCCCACTGAGGGCAGAGGGGCAAGAATAAGAGGTTGGTTGTGCAGACTTGAAGTATGATAAATAATATCCCCTGGAACTGCCCTGCTGCTGGTTCCCAGTCATTATAACGACGTGTGAGACAGTTTAGGAAAGCAAGCCTGTGTCTGCCCTTGATGCCAATGCTTTTAAGGGTTCAGCGTGCTGCCCTGCTCCCAGGCACCATCTGCAGTGCTCTAAGCCAGGGCTGCTTTTAGCTTCTCAATCAATTGGATTCAATTAAGTGATAACGTGAGCCTATGGGTAGAGCAGTGATTGCTTATCCCTTAATCAGCACATTCTCCCCAGGTAGGGCAGAAGGGTTTGAGTCCCCCTGGGTGGGAGTTTGGGGTGCGATCTCCTGGTGAACCCTCTGCCACTGGAGCTCCTGGGAGAGGGGACAAGCCGAGGTGGGGCTGGCAGGAGCAGCCACCCCGGGAGCCCGAGGTACTGTTATTTAAAGCACTGTTTTCACTCTGTCCTCAATGTTCCCACCCTGACACATCTGGGAGCAAGTGTTTCAGGGAGGCTGTGGGCATCTTAGAGAAGCGGAGCTGGCCACGGGATGCACTGGCCACCTCGGCTCTCTGAGGCCAGACCTGGCTGTGAGGGATTTCAGACATCAATAAACATCACTGTCAAAAAGGACAGGGAAAGGTTGTTTATCAGCAAGCAGGCCAAAAAGTAGGATTGCAGCAGGGGCGACATGTGCTGCGGCCACGCTGCCAGGGCTGCATCCTGTGGTGGCTCCGAGGGGTCAGAGCTGGCACTGCATCCCCACGCCACTGATCACCACGGCTCGGCTCTGCCGCCCCACGCCGTGCCTGGGGCCAGGCTGGTGCCACCAGCCATCTCAGCAGCCCAGGATTTCTCTCGCTTCCCCCGGTGCCATTAGGACTCTGTAGGAGTGACAGTCTCCTCGGAGCGAGCCAGGCTGAGGTTTCAGAGCGGGAGCAGCTGCCCTGTAGTGTTCCCACAACAGGGCTTGGGGAGCTGCTGTCTCTGTGCAGAGACTGGGGGCTCTTCATCTGCTGGGGCTGCAGGAAACAGGGTGTGTGTGTGTGTGTGAACATGTGTGTGTGACATGGGGGGGACTGGAGAACAGTGTATTACAAAACAAGATCAGCCAAGGTTATTAATTTTCAAGATAGCACCAAGAGGAGCTGCTGTTGAATTGTTGGTCATTTTCTGGTGGCTGTAGTGAAGATGTTCAGGTGCCACGTTCACCTGTGGCCTCGTGTACCTGCTGTGCTGCCACGGGTGATGCACAGGCAGTGCCAGGGCTGTGTGGGACTGGCTGCAGCCTCACTGGGCTCAGCTGGGCTGAGCCTGGTGGGTGGCAGAGCAGGATGCCCCAGTGCCACAGACCTGGGCTTGGGAGCAGCGCAAGGGACAGGCACAGGATGTCTGGTGGTGCTCCTGATGCCTGGGCTGTTCCCGGAGCAGCACATAATGCACCAAGGCCTCAGGGATGCCCTCAGCACATCCCTGGCACAGCGGGGAGGTTTTGCATCCTTCAGACCTGTCCTGACGCTACAGTTCAAGGTACAGCCCCAGTGCTCTACCCTCCCTCTCCCATCGCCTACCTCTGATTAGAGCCCTCAGAACAAACCTGCTAATGCCTTTCCCAAGCTCTCGCCCCCACACTTTTGCCATATAAATCACTATAATTAAAGTGTTTGGAAAATGCTTTGGGAGCCCAGACAAGCATCCCCACATGCTACACACCCAGCTCGGCAAGCCTGACTTCCTGCTGCACCCACCCTGCTGCCCGGGGCACTGCATCCCTTCCCTCCCCAAAACACCCAGCAGGACAGGAGAGAGGACCGTTCCCAGGCTGTGCTCGCCCCAGGCTGCCCTGGGCTCAGCACCTGGCTGAGGCAGTGCACCGAGCAGAGAGGGGGCAGAGACATGGGACAGCACCCCTGGCACCATGGGGCCATCCAGGAGGGGAGACAAGGGTGCTGGGACTGCTGGGGGAACCACTGCAGTTCACACCTCTCTGTCACCAGCTCAGAGTGCTCTCCGCTGGCTGCTGGCACCTGGGTGTGGAGAAAGCCCCATGGAGAGGGCATGGAGAGCACAGCACGCTCCACCTGGCACCAGCCCTTCTGCTAATCACAGGGGAATGAGCCCCCAGGCCCATGCACAGCCCCCTCCTCGCCCATGCGGAGGAGGCAGTGGAGGTGAGCCCTGGTGGAGCAGGCATGGCTGGTAGAGCCTGGGCAGGAGGGCAGGGCTGCTCGGGGGACTGGCAAAGCCTGCCAGGATGGCCTGAGCACCATGATGTGGTCACAGCTTCATCTCCCCCCCGGCACAGCTCCGTGGGGCAGGAGCAGGTCCCATCCTGCCCTGATCCGAGGCATGAGGAGCCCAAGAGGTTTTGGCCCATCTGTTTAACTTGGAGCAGAACAGTCCTCCAGGAGCCGGTGCAAGCCACCACCTGGGGAAGAAAAGCCATTTTTCAAGCCATGGGCAGCAACATCCATGAAACATTAATTTTTAACTGTGAGCCCCTGGAGTGAAGATCAAAGCAATTACGTGAGGAGACAAAGGCAAAAGCAAAGGGAAGGAGTGGAGCAGCAGGCGAGGAGACCAGCACTGCCTGTGTGGGAGCAACGTGGTCATGCAGTGGCTCTCACGAGCCCCAGGATGGGGCCAAGCAGGCACAGTGGCCCGAACAGAGAAGTTCCTGGCAAGGGGTGGGTCGTCCCTGGACCCACCATCACCTGGTGGTGGCCTGACCCCCTCCTGGCCTTCCTCCAATGGCCCCCCGTGACCACTCTCAGGTCACACAGGTCTCTGCCTAGACTTCTCCAGTGGGTCCTTTCCCATTTTGTCTCCCTCTCTCCCAGTGTGCCCAACTGGCACCAGCTGTGCCCTGTGCCAGGAATATTTGAGTCACCCGGACTTTCCTGCTTGTTCCCAAGAACCCCTCTGCTCCCCAGGTGCCAGCCAGGGGCGAGGGCACCTTCCCACTCAGCTCCCCGGACTCTGCAGCTGGTTTAGGGTGGGGAGCCAAACACCATGCCCTCTCCCCTGGGTTCAGCTCCAGAGGCAGTGCCAGTTCCCCTCCAGCCCTGTGCTGGCTGGCAGTAGCTCATGGCTGGGCTGCAGGCAGAACCTCCTGGCAATCGGCTGCTGCCCCAGTGGTGCCAGATGACCCCCCCAGCCCCTGCCCACCTGCACCAGGATGGCTGTGCAGGGGCACTGCTGCATCACCTGCACCTTGGCACTCTCCCTCTGCTTTCCCAGGCACCCAACAAGACCAAGACCCACACGTGAGGGTCTGTGACTGTCCTTGAGCAGTGGCCACAGGGGGCATTTCACAGGCTGACAGAGCCTGTGACCATGGGAAGGTCTGTTGTTTGCTGCCACTCTTCCTTCCCCAGCAGGGAGGGTTCGGCAGCCCCGCTCTCTGTGCAGACAGAGCTCAGCCCCGCTCCCAGCTCCTACTCAGCATGTATTTTTCACCTTTTAATGAAAGCAGCTGAACTGTCTGAAGTTGCCTCTCAACTCTTCTCTGGGGCTTGCATTGCCAAGAAATGATTGACGCATTTAATAGAGGCAGTGGGTGCAGAGGAATTTGGCAGGAGCCCAGGCTCATGATCCACTGCCATTCCTGCTCAGGTTTTCTGAGCTCCTGCTCTCTCAGAACATGCTGTCCTAAGCGAGGGTGCTGCACTCTGGGCAGCTGTGAGCTCAGGAGCCCTGGGAACAGGGCAGGGGCTGCGCTGTGGGGATGTCTGGGGAAAGGTTTGGGGCAGGGAGGGGTGTGCAGGGGCTGTGGCACATAGCCCTGAGCACGGGCTAGAGAAGCTGAGCCTCTCAGTGCCTTTTTGGGTTTTCTACTGCTTTGAGCTGTGAGGGGTTTGTCCCCACACTGGGGGTGAATTTGTACAGCGGATACTTGGCCAGTTTTGCATATACACGCTCCTGTGTGAACCTGCATGTGAGAGGGGGTTTTTTTCTTACGTTTCCTGGAGAGAAACCCCCCCACCCACGCCATGCAGGGACTAGTTTGGGAGCAGCCCACACAGACTGCGTTCAGCACACATACCTGTGCACGCGTGCTCCTAAACACACATGCACACATATGTGCTCAGGCACACCTGCAGGGGTTCACCCTGCTCCGTGTCCCACACCTGGGAGCTGCCACGGGCCCTGTGACAGCCACATGGGGATGCAGGTGTCACTCAGGAGGAACCCATCACTTGGCAGTAAGGAACAGTCAATACAGCCTCCCCTCCTCACGGGAACACTGTCAGACAACTCCAAGGTTTCGGCCAGTGCCGAAGGTTTTCCTCTCTGCAGCCTTCTGGGAGGTATCAGAGGGTGACCCTTGGCCATGCCCTAAGCTCAGGAGCAGGGTTAGGAACAAAGGAACAAAGCTGCCTGTCAGCGCCTGACCACGGGGGCTGACCTCAGTTTAGCTTTGTCCCATTGAAAGGCACCATGAAGGCAGTGCTGATGTTACTAATATCCCTCCCTCGGGTATTTTCAGAGGGACACCCATTCCACATATCCCTAGAGAGTGATTTCCAGGAGCGTGCTAGATAATGGGTTTCTTGTGCATTCACTGTGTACATTGCTCATCCCCTGGAGCTTCCCTTCTCCTGCAGATATAAAGGGCAATTTGTAGAGCTTACAAAGGCTTATGAAAATATCATTGTGAAAGGGTGACATAAGCACCTGAACAGAAAAGAATAGAAAATATTTGTCTCATTAACCAGAGTCTTGTTTCCTCTTCCTTGTGCCTTCTTCCCATAGGAGGGTAACAGTCATTTATTGTCATGTGTGGAAAGAAAAGCCTCACTCCTCGGAGGGTGTGCTGGTTCCTGCGAAGCCGCTGAGCCCAGCTCATGCTCTGAGGGCTGGCAGAGAGCGTGCCTGGTGCTCAGAGCCCTGGCACATTCCTGCAAATAACACCAAAAGAGCAGCATTATCCGACAGCAGCACAGCCTGAGCCCCGTTTGTGTGGCCACAGTCAGTGTGGGCTGGAACACAGCGCGGGCTATTAGCATGTAATGAGCACAACAATTACTCTGTAAGGGGGAGAAAGGGTTAGGGCCAGGCAGAGTTTTAAGAATAAA
The DNA here is from genome assembly GCA_035222235.1 of Margarornis squamiger. NCBI lineage: Eukaryota > Metazoa > Chordata > Aves > Passeriformes > Furnariidae > Margarornis > Margarornis squamiger. Next base: position 2,569,436 of record JAWWTY010000059.1, read on the forward strand.
GGCTTGTTTGGGAGAATTATTCACTGGGTCCCTGCTGTAGGTGGACGGCAGCAGATTAGAAGGAAACATTATCTCTCAGGGCAAGTTCAGAAGGACAAATGAAGCCAAACTGGCACGGGATGAGAGTCTCAATACATTATTCTCTTTGCTCTACAAATCTGTGAGAACAAAGTGCTCAGTGTAAATGCTCACCAGGGCCTTTTCTACCCCTGTAGGACCACAAAAGTTCAGCATGAGACGAAGGGCCACGTGTTGGCTATTAGTCCACTACAAAGACCATTTGAGTTTAGAATTTAGAGTCTCATAAAAACATTATTGTCTGCATCCCAGGACATTTGTTTGTTAGGGCAACATGGACTGAAAAAATGTGCCCCTGTGCACAGCTGTGTGCCTCAGCACCTCAGGGGCTGCCCCCCAGCCTGGCTTCACCCTGGGGACAGTCCCTGAGCCTCAGCCTCAGCACCAGTCCTGTCATCTCTGAAGGTGAAGAAGGATTGTTGCCCTAAAGAACTCTTGGCCTGACGTGTTCTGTTGCGGCAGGAGGTTGCACCTTGCCCAGGGGCCTCTCACCCAACGTGGAGTGCAGTACAGGTGCCCTGAAGCCTCCATTGACATTTGTGGCTCTGCTCTGCTCACATGGGTCTGTAGTTTGTATGTTCACCAGGTCTGAGGCAAGGAAGAAGTTTATGTCCAAGTGAAAATGCCAAGGACCACAGAGGTCTTGACTCCCTCTGCCCCAGGGCACACAGTTTGGCTCTCAGGAACACCCAGGCATCTTTCCCCTCAGCACTTCCCTGTCATTGGGAAGCCCTGGGCTGGGGTGAACCTCCTTCCTGAGGCTGCCGTGGCTCAGCCTGCCCAGGACTGACATGCCAAAACCCAGCTAGAGCTTCTGGACTTGGCCTTGGCTCTCTGAGCGAGGCGCAGTGGATGGCAGCACGCAGGCGATCAGAACACAGGATCTGACAGTCCCTCCTGGACTTGCAGCCTGGAATAAACAAAATTGTGGACAAGCATTCAGGAGTACATCTATGACACTTCTGGGTTGTAAGCTGCTTGCTGCCTTCCTGGTTTAGAACGATTTTGACAGAAAGCATCCATATGATTTTGATATAGTTAAGCCCATGGCCAGGCTTTATAAGACGCTTGGCAATCTGTGGGACAGTTTTTAGAAGCATTTTGTTTTGCATTTGGATTGTCTTCCAGCTAACAAGATGATCAGCTTTGGGCTTAGTCAGTAGTGGGAGGAAGGTTTTAAGGACTTTTGCAGCAGGAGACAAGGGACTCAGCAGGGCCACCCCAGGTCTGTGGCTGCCCCAGGATGCTGCCAGGAGCTGCAGGCACAGACAGAGTTCAGAGCAAGCTGCATCCCCCTCAGACCTGTTTGTCCTCCCAGCCCTCCAAGGCAGCCAGAACACAGCAGCCACTGCTTCCTCCAACTGCACAAGGAGCATGTGCTTTTAAAAAGGCTAAAATAAAGGTGGAATATATTATCTATTCACAAAGTCATTGTAAATATTAAAGAGCCCATGAGGGGAAATGTCTCTGATGATGTCTTTTCAGGAGTGTGGGAGAAAAATCCATGCAAAGGCACTATTGAGGGGTATGGTCAAAAGGCAAGAGATGCTTTGAACTTGTTCAAAGCCACAGGGTCAGCAGTCTTCCTGGGACTGCAGCGGGAAGCAGCTGCCCACCTCTCCTCAGAGTCAGCTAAAAGGTCACTTCAGCAAATCCACAATTTAAATAAAGGAAAGTAAATCCCAGAGAGAGCTATTTGAAAATGAAAGGCATCAAAGGTGAGATAGATGCCTATGTCTGAGTGGCAGAGGGCCTGGAGAGCTCTGGCTTAGGGAGAGAGTGTCTGTGCAATGCAGGGAGAGGAGAGGTACCCCAGGTGCTTCTGAGGGGTGCACCAGCAAGCACCTGTGCCCCAACAGGGATGAAAAAGGTACCCCACGCCCCTGTCCATGGGGCACAGGGCACCCTGGGCACTGGGAGCCCCTCCTGCCCTGCTCCACCAATGCACCCGGGGCTGGGGAATCACATCCCTGCTGCCACGGCAGGTATCACACACAGCCAAGCAGAAAGAGGCATCTCTGGAGAGGCTGAGACCTGGGAGAGAGTCGTGGCTTTGGGAGACTCATCTCCTCCGCTCCTGAGCTGCCCCAGGGAAGGACAGCAGATCGTTAAAAACTCTGAGGAGACACTTTGATTGGAAAGGCAGGCAAAGCAAGGCAGTCCATGGTGTTATGTAATGCAGCTCTGTTGAAACAGTGCAGGAAAGTTGCCTTGTGCCAATAAATCAGGCAGTGGCCACGGAGGAGCAGATGTGAATCACACCTTGCTTCATATGCCCTGCAGTGTTTTCACTTATTGTTCCAGTTTTAAAGATTAATGGCACTCAGAGATGAGTATTATCTACGCTTCCATTTCATACTCGTTATCAGAAGAGCTTTTTTCAGCATAATTAGCATGGATCAAATTTTCCAAGTGACGTGGCAGACTTGCTGCTGTTCCTTGGCTGCTGAGGATGCCTGGGACGTCCCGCTGCTGCTACTGGGTGTGTTGGACCCCAACTCCCCACAGCACCCTGTAAACTTGGAGAGAAAAGGGGCACTACCTAGGTGGCAGCTGCTGCAGCCCAGAAACTTTGATTCCCTGACCTCCTGGGCTGCCAGGAACCCCCTTATCCTGACACAGCATCCCTGCAGAGTGCAAGGGGCCTCTCCACTCCTAAACAGGAGGTTCTGGCTGTGGTGGGTAGAGCAGGGGCAGGTGCTGGTGCCCACCAGCCCAGGCAGCAGCAGCCCTGAAGCCCCAGTGCTGGAGCACAGGCAGATCTCTGCTCTGGGCTGCTTCACGTTATGTGGGTACTGATGCTCAGCAGGAGATCAGGGCATGGAGTATTTGATGCCTGGAGGAGTAACAGAGGTGGGTTCCCTGCAGCAGGAGCCCAGCCTGGCTGTGGGGCAGGAGGGCTGGGAGAGGGCAGGGGTGGCATGGGAGGGCTGGAGGAGGTGGTGGCTGGAGAAGGGAAACCTGCTGGTGTCTTTCAGGGCTTATCTGGGACTGCCAGTGCATGTGTGGGGTTTGTGCACCATGTCTGTGCTGTGCCCCTCCAGGTCTCTGTGTGAGGGGTGCAGTGACCTGAGCCGGGTCAGGGGGACAAGGGGGTGATGTGTCTGCCTGCAGGGGGGCATTGGTGGGGAGCAGGTGGGCTGTGGGTGCTTGTGAGGGGCTGCCACTGGTCTGGAGGAGCCCAGGTAGCACAGTGCTGAACTCCCCTGCTACATCCGATCAATCCATGATCGTTTCTATCATGAAGATAAACTGGCCATTGTTGCCAAAAATAAATGTTAGTGTTCCAAATCCACACTTCAATAGCACCAGCTCATTAGAGATGCATATCATTTGGCTCCAGTCCCACACCTTCCAGCTCGTTATAAATATGCAGTTGCTGCTGGCTCTACCCCAATCATCTCTGCAATCAGAGCTTTTAATTAGGTTAATTAAATTGTATCAAACCTCGCAGGGACGCAGTTCACTGATGCTGATGAGGCAGCCAAAACAGACCTTAACTCTAGCTCTAATGAAGGCCCTGCTGCAGCTAATGACAATGCATAATAAATTAGTGCTTCCCTAGAAAGGTGCATCGGGGCTTGTGCTTCGGTAAATGATGATCTATATGCACTAACTCACTATTGCAGTCTTTAGGTCTGCCAAGCCAGGGACATCCTGGGAATATGTTCACACTAAATAATGGGCTCCTGCCTGCTCGAAGCGCTGCTGCTCACCTGGGTTCTCTCAGGGCACTAACGGCTTCGGGTACAGAACTGTGAGACAATAAAGCAAATATTTGCCCCTTTCACCTTCCCCAGCACTGGGTCCCCTCTTGATGCCTGGCATCTCCCAACAGAGGCGAGAGCAGGTACTTATTTACTTGAAACCCTCTGTAATGGAATTTGGGCAGGAACACTCTGTTTGCAGGGAACTGGGTGGCTGTGTCCAAGCATCTGGCAATGGGAACAGGGACTTCAGGGGTTTGCAGCCCCCATGCTGCTGCTAACTGGGTGGGGAAAGGTCCAGGTGGGCAAGGAGCCTGTGGAACAGAGAGGTTTAGGGCAGCCGTGCTGAGCAGCAATTAGTCATTCCTGATTTACATCCTGCTCTTTCTGCTCCCTGCTGTGAAGCTCCTCAGGCTCGAGTGGAGGAACTCCACCGCCCTTTTCTCCTTGGTGCCCTTGGGCAAGACACCTCAGCTGAAGCTGGCTGTAGGGTCCTAGTGACAGCAGGGCCAGGGCAGCCAGTCCTGCAGCTGGAGACCACCGTCCCCATGGGTGACCCCAGAACAGCAGCATCTGGATGGCTCATGGTGAACGGGAGAGAACTCACGGTGCAACCTCACCTGTGAGGGGTGGGATGGGTGGGATCAGAGTCTCCTCTGCTGAAAGAACAGGGCATGGGGGGGCCTCCAGAGGCTCTGTGGGTCCCTCTGGCTGGCACAGTGCATGGCCATTGATGCAGACCCTGCAGTGGCTGTCCTGGGGGGCTCCCGAGCCTCTCCCAGCATATCAGCTTCTGTTGCCGTGCCCCAGGGATGGGGAAAGAGATCCCACTGTGGTCTCCAGTCTGGTTCAGGCTCAGAATGTGAGGCCTACAGGAAACCACCTGAGCAGCCTAAGGGCTGGTGATGGTTCTCCTCCTAGTAAAATATATTGTGGCAGCTGCCTAGAGATAATCCTGCTAGTGTTTTAATGTAGTCTGCTATTAACTTTTATAGACAGTCATTATCAATTGAGCTCTTCAGCTTGAACAAGGAATTACATGAAATTATTATACGGCACAATATTATTCTGAGTCACCTGAAACCTGAGCTGTGAATCTGTGGGGTATTTTGATATCTGTATGATATCTGTATCTCTCAAGCTGCCGAGGATCTCCTTGCTAAAGAACCTGCTGGTTTAGCCTTTGATGCTATAATTATCACAAACAAAAAATAGCTGTGGGCCCTTTCTCGTGGCCTCCCCCATGAGGGCCCAGCTAGAGGATGGCAGATCCCACCGATGTCTCCCTTCAAATCCTGTGCTGTGGCCGAGTGGGATGAGTGTTTGGTTCAGTCATAAGGTATTGGCTCTTCCCAGACCCTTGCAGAAACATTTCAGTGCTTTAGGATGAGGAAACCAAGCTAAAGGCTTTGGGAGTCAAACCAAGAGCAAGGTCTTGGAGAAGGTGGGGTTTTTTCCCCAGATGCAACTGGGAGCTCTGCAGGGCAGCAGGTGTGAGTCAGCCCTAAGGTAGAAGTTCAGAGTTCAGCACCCCCCAAATCCTTCACCGTTGCAGGCAGGAGTAGGTGAAACATGCTCATGCATGAGAGCTGGCACCTCCTTTCAGTCTGTTGTAGCCACAAGGTGATAAGCCACTCCACAGCCCATGGGATTTGTACCCAGGGTTTGGTGGTCAGGGTCCAGCAAGAAGGCTGCTCTATGTGACACCACAGACATAACAGCGCTCTGGCTTCCCTTTGTTTAGACACTCAGTTTCCCAGGGAAAAGTAACTGGGAGCAGGCACCATTTCTGCTCCCCAGATCCCACACAGTGAACACGAGGCTGTGTGTCCTGCTGGGAGCTCAGTGGACACCACTGCCCCCAGGATAAGCGGTGTGGCCTCAACCAGTGACCCCTCAAAGCCTCACAACTGCCCACTGCATCCCACAGAACCTCACTGCTTACTGGGAAGGGATGCCTCTCTTCCAGGGACTGGGTCACTTGTGCCCATCCCAGCACTGGGATGGAGGCTCACAAAGCACCATCTGGTCAGGCTGTTGCCTTTTGATTCCTGCCACAGTGATTCCTTCAAAGTCTCCCAGCAGAATTCCTCCTCCTCCTTCCCATCCTTCCCAGTAACACTCTCAACGCAGACAAAATTATTGAAGGACGAGGATCAAACATCGATCCATCATTTAAACCTCGGCTTAAAATACACATTTCCCTCCTCAGACATCAGCCGGGCACTCCGGGGTGGCTTTAAAACGATTAAAATGCCCCAAAACACAGAAGGCGGTGGGGTGGGTTTAGGGGGGGGCGACCCCGCTCCCCCCACCGGGTCCCGCCGCGGGGCGTTGGCGCCCCCTGCCGGCCGGGCCCGGCCAGCGCCTCCCTCCGTTCCCAGCACTTTTTCCACTTTTCCCACTTTTTTTCATGGAAAAGGGCTCCGCTTGTGTGTTGTTCCCCTGAGGAAGGACGAGGCGAAGGAAGTTGTACCTCCCCGGTCACCCGGCGGTTTGCAGCCCTTACAGATCCCGCTGGGATTCTTCCCTGGGAACATTCACCCCACGGTTGTTGCCAGCCTGGGCGATCTTTGCACTGGCAGGAGCGCCTGAAGCTGCGTTCAAGCACGTAAAAACATCACATTTCATTGCTAAAAAGCCTGGAAAGCTCCGAGATGGGAAGGGCCCGGAAAGTGCATCTTCTTCTTCTTACCCTGGTGCAGACCATGTGCTTATTGTTGGCAATGACAGTGGAGAGAGGTAGAAAAAGAAATGCTCACACCACTCCAGGACCCTCAGGATGTGTCTGGACTGCAACCAACACATGGAAAATGCAGGGGGTAAACCCTTGTCCCACACTTTGCTGCTGCACTGTCTCTCCCTACACAAAATTTTGGTATTTTATGGAACTGAGGCAACCCTGGAGGCACAATACAGGCACACAAGGGAGCAGTGGGAAAATGACAGAGACTGGGAGGTGCTGGGGGAGCGACTAGAGAGTGATTCACCTTTAACCTGCTTCAAAAGACAGCTGGGAAAGCTGACCAGAACTCTCACGGGTTTGGGCAGGCTGTGGTCACCCTCAGAGCTGACGGTGACAGTCCCCAAGCACCTCCTATCCCTGGGCTGTGCCCAACCCACCTCCCCCACGCTCCACTCTGACCTTGACTGCTCACAGATTGTTTATGGTGCAACTCACCGGGACACTCAGGCACCTCTCATGGCTCCCCACTGTAAATACCAAAAGAACAAACTCTGATTTATTAATCAATTAGTTAGATACAACACTTTATGGCTACCACAGGCCCACAGTAATTTGTTTCAACAAAGTGCTGGGCTGCAGAGAAAAGCAGGCTGGCACCAGCCCTCCTCTGAGGGAGAAGCCTCCTCCTTTCTGAGCAAAGACTGTAACAATTATTGCATGGAATGGCTAACGCTTCCGCTGAAACTTGAATTTGTAAATAGCTGGACCAGTTGTTGTCTCTTTCTTCACCTTTACTTTATGAGTTTTGTCCTGGAAAAGAGAAGAACAAATATTTGCTTGCATGCAAAAACCCCTACATAAATCAGAAAGTCCCTGTCTGGGTCTGACCATTGGTGAAAAATGCACTGTTTAGGAGGGAATTATAATTTTATCTGCTCTTTTTCCCTTCAGGCTGTCAAGCACAATTTGATTTGCTCACAAGCACCAGGGAACAGGAGTCTCCCATTGAGACAAGTGATTTTTGTGGTTATTTGGATTTTTAAGAGCTTATCCTAACCTACAGAAATGGTTCCCTGACTCTGACTCCTGCAAGTATTCATTTAGTGCTTGAGATATGGTGACAGTGTTTTGGAGCAGACTTGTGAGCACAGCTTCACAGTTGACTCTGCCCTTGCTGACAAGGTGAGACTTGGACTATAGCAGATATAATTTACTGGAATGCTTCATTTCCTTGCTTTTTCCATGCTAAAAGAGCATCACTTATCTTTAGGAATTCTCTGGAAGTGTCACTATAAAACCAGAAGGAAGAAATATATACAACATATGTATAGACACAACAACATATACAATACCAGCCCCAATAAACCTTAACAGAACAGACTTGCAGAACCAGAACCAAATCCCTCACCAGGAGATCTTTCCGTGTCTGGATTTTCTGTGAGATGACAAACATGGCCTTCTCTCTCTCGATGCGCTGCCTCAGGAGGTCATACTGGTTCTTCCTCTGCTGGGCTAATTTCTGGAGATAAAAAAAATAAAGCTGTGTTAAGACAGAGATGAACAAGACACCACGGTCTAAATCTGCATTTCAATGTTGAGCACAAGAGAACATTTAACTCGCTAATGAAAACCAATTTATCCAGAGGAGGGAGGGAAAAATAAAAAAGGACAGACCAGAGACCAATTCCTGAAGTGCTCAGGAACTGCAGAGGCCCCTCAAAATGCAACTTGTTGGGTCACGTTTGCCTAATGAGAGTAGATGGCTTTCCCAGCACAGAAATGGTATTACTGCAGGTGTGATTTAAGTAATTAAATTAAGGAGAACAGATCCCAACATGCTTAAAATGACTCAGACATTTAGAGGAGAAAACTTGTCAGTCTACGACTCGTCCAACTGCTTTACTGACAAGCCAAACTGAGACAGCTGGCAGGAGGAAAGGGACCACAGGGTGTTTGTTATCTGACATCTGAGCCAGAAAAAACAGGTTACAAATTTACCAGTCGGCAATTTTAAAAGACAACTATTTTTACCTTACACACACCAGCTTATACTCAGAGACTGTCCAATGGATCTGAACTAACTAAACAGCCTTAAAGCTGAATGTAGCTACTTCTAAGACAAAAGTGCTGATGGCATAAGCCATTCATGATGAAGAATCATGAAACAATTCAAATTAAGAAAACCAGGAAGTGAGACTACAACTTGAATGGCTTTAAGAAGGAGGGAGACAAATCTCAAGCCACTTTGGGCTCAGAATCAAACCGAAAAAGACTGTAAGATCAGAAATGCAGCAATAGAGATATCTGTGTTGGAACAAACTTCTTCAAATACCTATTCAGGTGTGCAAGGGGTTTGGGGGAGGTATGAGGAAACTGCCTATCAGGTCCCCACCACTCTGTTCTGGCCTGTATATCACAACTTGTGATATAAAACCCACCATGGACTGGGATGCACTGGAAGAGTTCTCTGTGTCAGTCCAGATCTGACTGCAGGCTCCAGGCACTTGGTGATTAAGTGCCTTGTGTCACCAACAAAAGTTTAAACACAACAGAACAATTTTGTTCTCCTCCACAACATGCAATGAATCCTACCTGGTGCTTTTTATATAAGAGATGTATGAAGAACTCTGTAACACAAACAGTGGCAGTACCTTTAGGTCAACAGGATCAGTAGCTCCCTTCAGTGTCTCTCTCTGCAGTGTTGCAATGGTTGGTCGGTTGTACACTCTGTCTACGAGCTCGGGAACGGTGTCCAGGTGAGTGGCAATGTCAAACTCCTGGACTATAAATAAAATTAAAGCAAATTAAGAATAAACTCCCGTGGACTCCTCTGTGCAGCAAAACTTCCATACATGTCGCTACAGCCAGAAACAGGAGCCCCAGCAGAACTGACATCTCAGCTAGTAACCAAAAGGAATTTCTAGAGCAGCTGAATTCTTACTGCTGCAAAAAAAGAAGTCTCTTTTTATGACAGCCCCATGCAAGCCTCACCTTCGCGCTCGGTGTCCACAAAGAACAGGTGCCGGGCCGGGGCGCTCCCCGCCGCGTCCAGCAGGTGGAGCTCTGCCTTCAGCCGCTCGATTTTCTGCGGAAAGCCCAAAGTTTGGCCAAATTCAGAGTGAGAAAAATCAAGTCTCCCCCCTTGAGGACATATCTGTCTATTCCTCGAGGCTATAAACACCTGAACTCCTCCTTCCTTTTTTCGTCTTTGGAAACACATCTAGTCCATATTTACGATGTGGCTTCATGAGGTTTCCAGGCAGGTCACAACGATTCCTGCTGTTACCCAGCCAAAATGCACACAGCCACCTGCAGAACTGAGCTCTCTGTGTGGCAAAGGGCAATGATTGCCATGGAACCACCAGCAAAAGCATGAAGGCAAGTTCAAAGCTGGCTTTCTTTGATTTTTTTATCTGCAGTGATGATTTGATTCTGATTTGTGCATCAACATCAGAGAACACAACATTTTCAGAAGAGGATCATATTTCCATGGACTGCCTGCCTATCATATTCCAACAACACACTTAAGATTATTATCCTTAACTGGGAGAACTCACTCTAGAATTTCCTGACAGAAGGATGGGGCCAAGTGGGGATCAGTCACTTCCCTCAGGTAACAAGTTACAGGAAAAGAGTAAACAGCCCCAAGCTGTGCCAGAGGAGGTTCAGGCTGGGTATTTTCAAGGAAAATTTCTTCCCTGAAAGGGTGGTCAGGCAGTGGACCAGGCTGACCAGGGAAACAGTGGAATCACTATCCTTGGAAGGGTTCAAACAGCATGTGGCTGTGGCACCTGGGGACATGGGTTAGTGGTGACCACAGCAGTGCTGGGTGAACAGTTGGACTTGATGATCTGAAAGAGCTTTTTCAATCCGAGTGACTCCATAATTTCCTCATAAACATACAAAGCAGGAGTACATGTTTAATGTCTGAAACCTACATAAAATGGTGTGTTTTATAATTATGCACAGTGTAATTTTTGATATTCATTACACCTTTAGGTTTTATATCTATAGATAGATCTATATCCGGCACTTCACTGACATTTCCATTGTCCTTTGCAGTATTGTGCAAATCAGATTTCACTCAACAAACACATTAGCCAGTGAGAACAACACTGTAAAAAAGATTCTGAGAAAACTAGAAAACACGAAAAAAGTGAGTTATTACCTTGGCTTCTGCCACTCTTTTCATTTCTATATACCTAATATCCTGCGTCCTCATCAATTTCACTTGCTCCGGGGTCACTTCATCCTTTGGCTGCTTTATTACATGGACTCCATCCTGCAACCAGACAAATACAGCACTTACCAACAGCCCATCCCACCTGGAGTGCACTGTGGGGCCTGATAATAACACCACAAGAACTTCTTTGTCCTTTGCCCCTCATTTCCTTCAAAGCCTTCCACAGGCACCAAATCACTTTTGCTAATTTACCTCCTGATTCATAAATTAAAACCAAAACAAGATGGGGGTGGGAAAGAAATGTTACTTAGAGCAACAGAGCATTATCCTGCTTGAGGGCAACGGGGCTTCTCACCTTCAGCTCTGAGCGTATCATTTTGAAGTAGAACTCATCAGGGTTCTTGTCCAGAGCTTTCTTCTGCAGCGCCCTGAGGGCATTCTGCTTCTTGTGGTAGTCACTGGGGAAGGGAAAAAAACACAACAACATTGAGGGGTTGTTCAAACAACAGTCTGGAGTTGTGTGCATTCACAGCCCCAGTGAGGGGCCAAGTCCTTTTCTCCAGGGATGCTCAGAGCCCGGAGACAGCTCAGGGGAAAGGCAGAGAGCCAGAGAGGCACACTCACCGTGCACGGAGCTGGTAGTCCTTCTTCTTCTCCAGCAAGCCCAGCTTGGCCCGGGAGGAGGGCTATGGAGAGATGGGGGCGTAAGGGGACATGGGGGGACGGAGAGTGGGGGAATGAAAGTGTGAGGGGGCACGGGGGGACTGAAGGCACATGGGGGGCATGAGGGGGAACTGGGGGAG
>JAWWTY010000059.1:2581445-2610008 GCA_035222235.1 Margarornis squamiger
TGAGGGGAAATGCAGAGCCTGAGAGGGGAATGCAGAGCCTGAGGGGGGAATGCAGATCCTGAGGGGGAATGCAGAGCCTGAGGGGGGAATGCAGAGCCTGAGGGGGGAATGCAGAGCCTGAGGGGGGAATGCAGAGCCTGCGGGGGAATGCAGAGCCTGAGGGGGGAATGCAGAGCCTGAGGGGGGAATGCAGAGCCTGAGGGGGGAATGCAGAGCCTGAGGGGGAATGCAGAGCCTGAGGGGGAATGCAGAGCCTGGGGGGGGAATGCAGAGCCTGAGGGGACACGGGGAAGGAGCGCGAGCGGCCCCGGCCGGGCCCAGCGCACTGACCTGGGCCCTCTCGCGGTGCGGGCGCTGCCGCGCCTTGGCGGCTTTCTTGAAGGCGGCCGACATGGCTCCGGCCCCGGCAGCAGCTCCGAGCGCCCGTCCCGGGGTCGCTCCCGGGGGTCGCCGCCGATCCCGGGGACTCACTCACACACACACGCGGGAGCGCGCACGGGGGGGGGGCACTGACGCGTGAGCGCGCACGCCGGAAGGGGCGGGGCCCCGGCGGGGAGGGAGGCCGGTCTGAGGCTGCGCGCGCGGCCCCGCCAGGCGGCGCTGTCGCCATGGCGACCGCGGGAACGCGCGCGGGGACCACGCGGACGGGAAAAGGGAAGGGAAAGAGAAAAGGAAAAGGGAAAAGGAAAGGGGAAGGGGAAAGGGACGGCGGGTTTGGAGGGGGACACACCGGGAGCTCCCCCGGCCCCGCCCGCGGACAGGCCCCCGTGCCGGGGCGGGCAGCACCGTCCCGCTCCGCCCCATCCCCAACCCCATCCCTCATCCCCATCCCCGTCCCCTCCGACCGCCCCCGGCCCCGCCCCGGGCCGGGCTCCCTGTTCCGTGCTCTCCGCTCTCTCTTCTCCGCTCTCCGCGCTGGGGACCGGGCGGCAGCGCCGAGCCCAGCATAACCCACTATAACCCAGTATAACCCAGCATAACCCAGTATAACCCAGCCGAACCCAGCCTGCCCATCGCAACCAGCGGCACCAGGACAGCCACTAGGTGGGTGAGGACGGGGCAGCCCCCGCGGGGTGCGGGGATGCTCCGGGGGGCTGGAGGGAAGGCGCGGTGGGACCGGGATGTCCCTTTTCTACACCGATCCCCAAAGGGAAAAACCCCAAAAGTCTTTGGGATGTGTCCCTCCCCTTCCCAGGCTGGAGTTGAGCTGTGCTTCGTAAAGATCAGACCCGGGAGTAAGTAAGTAAGGGAAATTTTCCACGCTCCCCCCCGAGTGGTTGATGTTTTTCCAGGGAATCCCAGCGTGGCGATGGGAAAAGGCTACTCAAAGCCTTGCTTTGTGTGTGTACGTGTGTGTTAGACAAAGACTCGGAAGTCACAGCTTGGATCTCGCATTAAAAAGTAGCTCAGGATCTTTGCAAACTTTTATTCAAGTTTTTGGGGTTTTTTTGTGCTCAGCTCAGCTGTGTTTCGGATCGTGTTTTCTTGCAGGTAGGGTCTTTAATGTTCTCTTTATCCGTCTCCAGTTCTGAACATGTAGTTACGTTAATCACTTTGAGTCTTTCCTGAGAACTCGTGGAGATGTTGGATACACGTCCCAGTTAGCCTGGGCAGAGCCTGGTGGGAGGAATTTCCACAGACTCACAGCACAAAGGGATGGCCCGTGCTGGGGTTATGGATCTTCACAGGGCAGCATTTGATACTGAGGTGTCTGTAGTTAAATCTGAATTTGCTACGTTTACTCTTTCCCAGTTCAGAAAATCATAAAGAAAGTGGAAAACCTATTCTAGGAGCAGAGGGAAGGGCAAAGCTCTGGTGGATGCAGCACAGGCCTCTAGGGAAGAGTGTATGGAGATTCCTTTTGCTTTTCTGACTCCTCTACCAAGCATTGGGAATCTGTGGCTCTCCTGGCTGCCCAGGTGTTGAAGCTGCCACATTTCCCTAATTTCCTTTCACAATGTGTGGTTTAACTTCCTGATAAGGCAGGACAGCAGGAAAGGGGAAGTCTGACACTTCTCCTGTCTTATTTTTGTGCCACCCTCTTTCCTTTCCCTAGAATGGAGACCATCTGGTTCTTTGCTTTTCTTGCTGGCCACTTCCTTGGAGACACTCAGTTGTCAGCAGCAGTTTCATTCTTACCCAGCTCAGTCTGTAATTTTGTACACTTTTAAGAACAGTGGCATAGCACAGGAGACAAAAATATAGGTGATATTGTTAGTTGTGGGCTGTAATTATAGCAGATGCTGTACAGCAAAAGGTACATTTTGGAATAAGAACTCCTTCAACCTGTGCTAGGAACTGGTGGGACACACTGAAGGCAGGGTAGAGTTCAGAAAGAGCCAGAATTCCCCAGCAGGAAGCCCTGTGAGCTGTTCCATGGTGCAGTGGTTGCTGGTCAATCGATTTCCGAGGGATACGAGCTCAGTGATGTTCTTTTCTGGTTTTGGACCTAGCAGCTTTAAGACCGAGGTGAACCCTTAACTGATGGAGCCAGAACAAACTTCTCTGCAGGCAGGTTACCAAAATTCCCAGTGTTTTGGAAGCACTGGGTTCTGTTCACAGCCAGGACTTGCTCTGTTGCTTGCTGGGTGAGGTAAGATGCTTTCTGCTGTGTTCCTAATTGTGGCTGAGCTGGTGCTGTTACACGGCTGGTGTTTGAAATACCAGCAAGAAGATGGAACAAATTGATTACTCAGTGATTCCCCCACCACCACCTCCCTGGCAAAGGATTCCTGTGGTAATTGCAGCACTGATGCACAAGATTTTCTTGGTGGCCCACCGGGCTCTTGATTGATGTCTGTGGGATTTTTGCTGCCCACAGCTTGCATGAGGCCGTGCTTGAAGAGCCCCAGTTGCAGCAGTAGCCTTAGGAGAGAGACAGGAGTTAAACCTTTTTGCTCTGCTTCACCTGTTGTGTGATAAAGAAGGTGTTTACAGAAAACTGGGGGCTGGCTGGTCTCACTAAAAACCAAACCTCTTAACTGGACAAACAGCTTCATAATTCCTTGTAATTGCTCAAGTAAGAAACTGTTTCTCCTCCAGTGTTCAGTATTCAGTTGCCCTGGTTGGCATGGGCTGTTCTCAGAGTGCCCAGGTGCTCTGGCAGGAAGGTGCTGTTTGCAGTTTTGCTCAGGGAGCAAGCAGCTACACCTCATTCCTCAGGGAACTTTGGCTGCTTATGCTGAAATAGGTGAAATTTCTGTGGCTAAACTGCAAAAATTCAGAACTCGGCAGCGTTTTGCCTCTGTGATGTCATGAAAATCAATTTAAACATTTTACTCCATAAAAAAAAGAAACAAAGGGTGGACAGCTCTAACCCTAGATACCAGCTGTATCTAGGAAAGAGAGAAGACCAGTTGTTATGGCAGAGAAGCTCTACCAGTAGTATTTAACCTTCAGATTACTACCAGGAGTTTAGGGTCACTTTTACAGTGAGTGTGAGGACTGGGAGGGTGCAGGCAGAGGGGTCCAGCTGCACAGGCTGTGCTGGTTTCAGGGCTCCCATGGCTCTGGCTGCTCTCTGGAAGCTGCTTCCATGGGCACTGTCCTGCCGGCACTCAGCAGTGAGGAGGGGGCACTTCCCACCAAGTCTGTGTTGTGTTGGTTCTGGACTCTGTCGACTCAGAAGTGGTGGAAAGGAAAATGCTCCATTCTGTGGAGATGTAGTTGCTGGGAAAAGTCCTTGGTCTTTGTTTCTTCTCTTCCTTCCGTTTTGCTCTGGTTTTGCCAGGTGTAAAATACAATTGTCAGCAGTTTACAGGGAGGGGGAGTGTCAGTTTTCCTGTCGAAGAAAATATCAAGGGTCTGATTGTGAAAGGAAAGGGGAAATTGAAGAATGCTGCATGGCTTCCACCTTCCTGTATTTCACCCCAGCAGAACTGCCTCTGCTCAGTGACCACTTTGTGTCTGTTGGTAGTTGCTAAATGGAGAGCAGTTTTAACAAATGATTCTGCCCTTACAGAGGCCCACCAAGAGGATAACATTACTCTGGAAGGAATCAGAAAGACACATCCGTCAGGGCTAAATTAGTAGTTAATCAAGAGTTATTTAGAAATGTCTTGACACAGAACCCAAATAGCAATGCAATAAAAATTCTGAAATTTATGTTCTTAGTGCAGTCTGACTTTGGCTTGATTTGGCCTGTGGTCAGCTGACTGTTAACATTAACTCATTTCATTTTTTACTTGCCTCTGAATATATTACTGTAGTTTGTCCCAGGCTTGCAAGCTGCAGAGTTCTTTTATGTGAAGTATTTTGAACTTCTCAAATCCAAAAAAAGTATTATTAAATCAGCAGCGTGGATAAATATTAACTCTGGACCCTTCTGATTGGTTTCATTGCCAGAACAAGGGTTTGTTGATGTTTATGCCCAACCTGCCCAGTGCCAGTTCTGTTCAGGAATATAAATTATCTTCCAGCACCAACTTGATGCTGATGCCAAGGACATGGATCTTGACTGCTTCCTAACTTAGCTTTGAATGTCTGAGCTGTGAGGAATGTGCTGTATCTAACCTGGAGCTGTTGGCAGCCACCAATGTCATTAATCCAGTGAGTGGAGAAGCCAGCGCAGGTGACTGGACAGCTGGAGCTGTTTTCTCTACACACAAGGGGCAAAGGGACCTCTGAATAGCTCAAGGAAATGCTTGGTGTTGTTGGAACAGTCACAGATCTGCTTCCCTAGTGCTTCCTTCAGCACATGTTACACTTGACCCTGCCAGCGCTACACGCCAATAGGAGTCAAGTCATTGTCCCCAGTGGCAGATTAAGCTGCTTGGCCATTGTTGAGAGTCCAAGATTTTCCTCTCTCACCCTGCTTGGATGTGCAGCCAAAGTAAACATGAGCTAATAAAAACTGTAGAGATAACACATGCAGGCTAGTTATGGACTAACTGTAGCACAAAGACGTGCAAGTTTTGCTGGCAGCTTTTCTTCTTTAGTTTTGGAGCTCAATTACCTGAAAAAGAGGCAGTACGGATCAGGTATCACTTCCTTTCTGTTACAATAGGGGAACTGTATTTATGTGTATCCTTGGAATAAGAAAGGCATCTGTTAGGCTGCTGAGGATCTAGTGCCTGCCTTGCAAGGTACTTCCCCACCTGAAAGCTGGAAGTGCTGTGGCAGTCCATGAAACTTGAGAATACTTTCCTGTATTTCCATACAGTCCATTTCCTTGTTGGCAATAAATGCATTTTCAGTTGAATTTTAGACTTGCTCAGCACATAGCCTGTGAAGGCCATTGCTGTAAGATCCATAGTCTGCTGGGGGGTGGAAGGAGGTGAGATACCTGCATGGCTCTTGGGAGTGCCTCAGGTTATGGTAAAGTGAAGAATGAGATTGGGAGAGGATCAAAAATCTTTCCATGTGTGGAGCCACTCTGGAGTGACAGGGGTTGGACTGCAGTGTTGTTGGACACTTATGTTACAGAAGGTGCTGCAGTGAATAGCTGGAGAAGTCTGTAATTGTTTGGGAATAAAGGTGCTTTAAGTGCCTGTATGTTGCCAACACACATAATCATGTGTGTCTGGAGAGGGCTGACCCACTGAAGTCCTTCTGCATGGCTTTCTTTGCTTTCCCCTTCCTGAAGCCTTTGTCTCGGAGGGACAGTGTGATCCTGCACCCTGTCCTTCAGTGCCTTCTGCAGTGGAACGGCCAGTGGTGACCAAAAGGCTGGGGAGGAACTGAGTGCTGAGATATGGCATTAAAGGATTAATGGCTGCTGGGCAATAACTACCATAAATGATACAGTCAAGTCCAAATCTAGGAACAGCTTTTCTTCTTTCATCCCAAGCCAGTCGTGGCTCATGCTGACAGCACACCTGGAAATGAGGTAACCGAATCCTCTGCCCACATTGTTCAGATCTGCTGGGGCTTGGGCACAGACGTAGCATGTGTTTTCCCTGCTCCTGGGCAACCTTTGTTCTCCTGCAGCCAGGAAGTCTCACTGATGAGATGAGACAAGACAGGGTGCTTCTGTTCCTTTCTCGAGGACGCTGCTAATCCACCTGTGGCGTGACTTTCCTGAGAAATTCCCTTTCCAGATGTGGAGATCTTGCTGCTATTGAAGTATGAGACGGAAACACTTCCAGTGCTGCCCGAACATGTTATTTAGGTCAGTTGCAAAGAAGATGGCAACGTGAATCAGAGAAGGAGTTGGAAGAGAAGGAAAGTCATTAGACAGCACTTTGACATCCCCTGCCAATGCGGGGGTTTTCTCTGCCAGGTTAGAGCATATATTCATTGTCTTGTGCTCTCAGGAAACTCCTGGGACTGAGGAGCTGGACTGGCAATGAATGAGAGGGCTGCAAAGACAAACCTTGCCTTTATCACTGTGTATCAGCACCTAGTTCCTGGTATATGAGCTAATCTCTCTTTTAGAGAGGGAAGGAGCGAGGTCTTATCCCTCTGGAAAACAAGATACATCACAATCATGGCTCTGACTGCATTCATGTTGGGTGAAAGAGTCTCCAGGAGATGCTTTCGTGGAGGCACAGTCATCATGGTGGCAGTGAAGTGCTGGCCAGTGCAGCTCAGGGGGATGTTCCCTGGTGATTGGCACGTCATGCCTGGCACGGGGAATACAGCAGAGCCAATGGCCTGGGTTTCCTGGGCCACTGCTGGGCTGAAGGGCTGCCAGTGATGGTGGGAAACCTCTGAAAATGCCCCCCTGGGCAGGGCCCTGCCCCGCGCTCTGTTTCTCTTCCCAGAGGAAGCAGCCTGAATTTACCCATTGCTCTGTAGAGACCTGTAGGCTAAAACAAATTATTTTTACACAGTAGAAAACATTGGGACCAACCTTAACTGATGAAGCAATTTGCCAGCTTTTAGCCTCAAGGTCCCTAGTCCCTCAGGGTTTTCCAGTGTAATGGCTTGGGTTGGTTTCCCAGAAAGATTCTCTTGGATATGTGCTGTTGGCAATGCTCTCGCTCATTACTAGCCATTTTATTTTTCCAAGAGCCAGCTCTCGTTAGCTTCGTTCTCACAGTATTGTTTTCTTTCTAGAAGAAGCTTTTGCTGGCTTTCCTAAACTATCGCATGGGAATTGCTTACTAGCTTAGATTTTTTTGTTTTGTTTGTTTTGACCCAAAGCTGCGCTTTGCTCCCCTCTGTAACACTGCCAACATAATTTCCAGTCTCTTTTAAGCATATGTTTTGCAATAATATCTAAACTCTTGGCTCCGAGTAACTGCCTTACAGAAAGATTAGTATCTTCTAACGAAGGAATTGAGAAGCAAATAGTGAGAACAAAAGCAATATCTTGAGAGCCAGTAAGACTATCCTGACCTTTCCCAAAGGCCTTAGCCTGGCCCTCAGTGTTCAGCAGATGGCAGAAATCAGTGTGGACTTTGATTTGCAGGGGTCTCTGCCTCGCCGCTGCGTTTGCGGGAAATGTGCTCAGCACATTGTGGCCATCTGGGCTTGACTGTACTATTCTGATAATCCCCAGGGAGCCTTCTCCAGCAAAGCTCATCCCCTGATGGAAGTCCTCTTTGGCTGACCTTGCAGGAGGCTAGTATTAGCAGCGTGGATTTTTGAGGTTTGACAGCAGCATTCCTCACAGGCAGAAAACGGGCTTGGGAAATGCCTTGTCCTGGCTGGGAAGGAAGGTGCCACTCAACCACATGTCCAGCTGGGCACCCAGGTGGTGCTGCACAAGAGAGTGAGGAGGGCAGTGTTGGTGTTTTCTGAACTTCAGGGGGAAGTGCTACAGGAATGCAAAGGCAGTCAGAAAACCAACTGGAAAACTGCCTTAGCTTTAGGTGGAAGAACCAGATGTAGGTGGGGTTGAACCTGGAGCTGAGTGATGAGTGGCTGCTCACAGAGAGAGGCAAGAGTTGGGTGAGTGGGTCCTGGAGCTTGAAGCTTCATGTGGATCTAAATGAAGGTCTGCTTTTCAGAGGAACAGAGCTGGCTTTGCCTGAAATCAAAAGAATGTCTTGGTGCTCAGCATCCCTGGGGCTGAGAGGCCAAGACAGAGGCTGCCAAATTCAGAAACAAGGCAAGAACAAAACCAAACCCCCTCCCAGGCTCTGTTCTGATGCTGTAACTGCTCTGCCTCAGATATTCCACATTTCAGGTGTGGGAGGGTGTATCCCAGCTTGTCCCAAGGGCTGGATGTTTGCATTCCCCTTTGCACTGTGCCTCTTGCTTGCAGACCCGTGTTTGCTCCTCAGTCACACACCCCATGCTCATGACCCACTCACGATGGGCTGCTTGAACCCGTGGCACCCATTTGTCTTCTGCTGCCTCCTGCCTGGCCCTGGCCACCCCTAATGAAAAGTCTCAGCTCTTTTCTCGGCCTTTTGCACTCTCCAGCTGTGCTCTGGCTGCAGCTCGCTCTAGGCTGCTTGTGAATCCAACTCCCAGGAGAGTCTGTGTGGTGGTGCCACAGAGGCTCCTCTCCTCTCTGTCCTCTTTCAGTCTGTCCCCGTGTTGCCCAGGCATTAATGGGCTCTCCTGCCTCTCTCGCCGTCCTGGCTCCGCTGGCCAGCCCTCGTCAGCCACGCTCTTGAGAAATCTTAGTGGAGACTTAGACCTGGCAGATGGAGGCTGTTACCTCATTCCACAAAAATGCTTTGTTATTGAGAAAATGGAAACTGTCTGAGGTTTGGGAGCCGAATAGAGTCACTGGTGTCTGTTTTAACCGCAGTTTGGTGGTGACTGCTCAAAGTCCCCCTCTCTGAGCATTCCCTTTTCCTACACCCATAATCTTCGAGCCATCGGAGAGCTGCAATGACTTAACTCATTAGCGGAGCAAATGCTGAATGCTGTTGCATACTCTGCAGAAACTTTGCTAAAACCTCAGCATCTTCCAGCAACAGAAAAGTGACGAGCCAAGAAATAACCCTTTGCAAACTGTTGGCCAGAGAAGTGATTCCTATGGATACTAAGCCAAATTCAACCCTTTTTACAATCTCAGCTGTGCCTCTTGTTTATTTGGCTTTAAAAAGCTGTATGGAGATTGTGCAGGAACTTCTTGGACAGAAAAGACATGCTTGGAGACTTATGTCTTGTAATTCTTAAACACAGGTATCTGGACTCCAGTTGTGAAGGGAAATTTATTTTCATCAGTAATTTTTAAAAGCAGTTTGCAGTTTTCAGCATTGTGTTTTCGGGAGCATAGGAGAAAGAATAAAAGTAGGGATTGAAGTGCTTGCAAGCTGTTTTTCATATTGCTGTGAAGAATGACTTGGGCTAGTCCAGAAGAGCATTAACCTAAACACAAGCCTTGTTTTAGTTAACAGATATTTGTGTGCATTTGTGAAACTGGCATCTGATACCTCCTGTCGAGAACATTGCATAAGCATTATTCACCAGCACCCTAACAGAGCTGAGGGAAGCAGTGCTAGCTTTTTGGAAATAAAATGGACACTTTATTTATGTATTTTTAAACTAATTAATCTTGGTGGGCCAAATAAATGTCTTCCAGCTGCTACAGATGGTTTTCACATGACTAAATATTTTGGTGCATAGAAAAACCTAGAATACTGAAACCACAAGATATTAAGTATTTAATTATTACCCTGGAATGTAAATACGGCCTTGATATTTTGAATTTGTTTGCCCAAATTTCAAGTGTTCTCTTAGAAATCCGTCAAATAATATGATTCTGATCTTATTATCTGTAAAGCAGAGTGACTACTCAGCATCTTCTCCAAGTTTATTTAAATATCTGAGTGGGTTTCAGTAACAGGAATTTGCTTGACTGGAGGAATAATCCCAGCTGCTTGAGGCAGAACCCAGGACTGGGGTTTGAGCTGTAATGGACTGGTTCTGTTCTAGGTCCCTGCTTTCAGTGGATTTACAGTGTGACCATAAAAATCCTTTCCAGGCTGAGCTCTGCCTCCTGAGTTCTTTGGGGGTGGGAGTTTTTTTAATATAAAATGCAAATTGCAAAAACAATTAGCTGTTGGTTTTCAGACTGTTTCTTACCAGTTTAGAGCCCATTCTGGCCATATGTTGTTCCTGCAGCTGTAAAGCAACCTTATTTCTTGAATGATCCAAGCCCACAAGATCTCCTTCACGTGTGTCAGATAATTTCTGTGGTGTGTGGAGCTGCAGGTTGTACACAACCAGCCTGAACACTCAGTGCTGCTTGTGAAAAATGTTTTTTTAAGGTTCTCCTAATGATACAAAAGAAATGGAATCATATAAAATATGTATCTGAAAGGCCTAACCTTCAGCATGGTTAAAGGCAAAAATTCCTCTATGAGGTCCACACAGAGGGCACCATTCAGGATGGAAAGACGACCAAAGAAGAACAGCCACAAAAAGCGGGTCCTGAGCTGTCCCTGAGAGCAAGGACTGCTTTTGTCAGCATGGTGAGCCCAGGTGCCAGCCTAAACCTCTGACTTCTGCCAGGCGTTTGACCTTACCTCCCTACCCTCATTTAAGGAAGACAGGCCTTTTTCCTTTCTGAAAAACTAACCCAGTTTGAACTGGTGGGTAACTCCTGGTGCTTCCCTACTCCAGTGCCACCTGCCAGCTCAGCCTGCTCACTGCTAAAGCCCCAGGTTTAAATAACAGGAGCAGCTCCCAAAGGCACGGTGAGGATCCAGAGATCCAGAGTTTGGATTAGCTGTACTTTGTAAGAGCACAGCACTATGTCTGCCTGTTAGAGAGTTGGAAGGGACCTTAAGGACCATGTCCCTCGCTTCCTTCTCTTCCTCCCTTCTCCCCTGCTTGTCCCAGAGCTCGGGTTGTGCAATCTGCAGGCGCATTAGTGGGGGTCACAGTTTCCACTGACGAGGATGAGGATATGTGCTGCATCTCAGAAGGAGGAGAAAGATGGGACTTGGACCTTGGTTCCATTTTTAGGTCTATAGCCCTTGCCTTGTGCCAGAACCCTCTGAGGTGCAAATCCCAGGGGGGAGATAACATTACTCCCTGCCCTGCAGGTATTACAAGGATAAATAATGTTTTTTGCTGGTGACAGCTGTTAGGGAGCTGAGGAAGCCACAATTTGATGAGAGGTGAGGGATGTCACTCTGTGGAAACTGAACACTCTTGCATTTATGGTCCTGCACTGGATCACTACATACATTTCTGTTATTGGCAGTAGGGAGTTCAGGGAGCTAAACTGCTTCCTAGGTAAAGAAACTAATCTTTAGTTTGTGCCCTTAAATGTGGATTAGTTGTTCTAATCTGCCTCTTTTCTCAGCATGTGGACATTTTCAAATAGAAAAGTCAGCATTGAAATTTGAAGTAATTTCAGTGGCTCCCTTTAACTCAGTGAACACTTCATATCAGGAAAATTGCTGTGGTGCCTAACTCAGAGCGTTGTGGAATACAGAGTAATAGTGGCACTCACCAAGAGTCATTAATAGCAAAAAGTGCACAGCTTGTTGAATGTACCTCAGCCAAGAGAAGTTTTATTTCCAGTATCTCTCAACCCTAGGCAAACACCCTATAACTCACAGGGAGATTAAATCTGGCCCAATGTGCATGTTTAGAAGTCCTGGATGTGTTGCTTTTGGAGAGGCTGGAGAGCTGAGCGTGGGAAATCACAAGGGCACGTCAGGTTGGTGAAGGTGTTACACCCTGAACACAGACTGTATTGTGCTTCATGCTGTGTGAAACAGCAGCTTAACTATGGAATGATGAAATAGTGCTTTCAGGACCCTGATAGCTTTGAGTTTCAGTTTTAGAAGAAGACCCAGAGCAGAAGTTTGAATAAGAATGGAAAAGGGCAATGCAGAGATCTTGAATAACTTGGCCCCACGTAGATCATGCTGTTTTGAGTCACACTGACCCTTGCCCATGGAAATCCCGAGTTGTGCTGTTCACCTCATTAGCACCTGACTTGGTAAGTCAGGCTAATAATGATCTTCATAAGCTTTTCACTTTCTGCTAGGAGTTTTGCTTATTCCCTTCTTTTTATTTCTCTCATCATGACATTGAGCAATAGAAAAAGTTTGAAAGTGAAATACGTCCACACAAAATTGGAATTGGGATTCTTATGTCTCTTATTAAAATCTAAAATAATTTGTGTTGCAAGTGTCCGATTTCCAGTCACAAGTAATGACATTTAAACCCCTGTAGGAAATGCAATCCCCATGCTGATGTCACCCTCAGTTTATGATGTGACTGCTTTTGTTCCTGGACCAGCACTTGAGTCTTTTGCTAGTGAAGTGATGATTTACTCGTGAGAGTCTCTGGCTGGTGGCACCTGCTGTGTCTGGCCGTGGGCAGGAGGCTGCTGGGCTCTCCTGCTCCATCACCTTCAGCCATGCAAGGTAACACAACTGCTCTCAGCTTTTGTTTCCAGGGCACAAAGAGCTTGTAAATGGAGTGGTTTTGTTAGCATCAGTTAGAGAACAGAGGGAGGGTTATTGGGGCATTGGTGGTGTCTCCCTGCAGTGAAGCTTTGGGCTGCTTCCATCACTGAACGAGTGGAGCATCTTCCCTGCATTGCATAATATCTGTTGCTTCAGGGGCTGAGACAGCAGCTCTTCATGGTCTTTACCTGAGAGTTGCCAGGAAGAGGAGCCTCTGTCAGTGAAAATCCTGGCCTTTTAGTTCCCTTTCAACCCCTGAGAGATGTGTTTCATGCAGGTTTCCTTGGAAATAGCGGATTGGAATGAGAGAATGAGGCTCTGTAAAGGAGCCACAGACCTGGATCAGGGGCTCTCTGATATGGTTACTTCTTTTCTGTTCATGTGGGGCTTTTTTTTTTCTGTGAGGGAACTGTTTTTCCTCTCTTTGTGACTTTTTAAGGTCCATGTGCTTGCCATATGTGTCAGCAGCAGCTCCAGTTCCGAGACAAGCATGTCCAGCAGGCAGGGGCATGGATGTTGGAAACTCCATGTGTAGCTGCATGGTATAGAGGCATTCATGCATTTTGTGAGCATTTGTGCCTCTTAAAATAGCTGTTTCCACGTGGTCTTTTGGATGTGGCAAAGTTTTCCCTTTCATGGGTGCCACCAAAGGCTGTCTCTGGGCGGCACAAACAGGAGCGCGTGTTGCGTCTTGCCAGTTTCTTTTTAGAACTTGCAAGAAGTTATTTCTTAAAGATTCCATGTGGAATATGTGACAATTGCAGCTGATTGCATCCATTATTTAAATTGTGCAGTACTTCAGAGTAATTTTTAAAGGTGCCAGTGTGACTGGTTTGAAGATAACCAGCTCTGTATCATGAAAGTAAATGGCACCTGCTGACCAGATCATCTGGCAGGGAAATCTTCAGCCACAGAAGGAAACTTGTTCACTTCAGTGCTGGCAAGGCACTGGCTAGAAGAAGAGGTTCCCCTCTCCTTGATGCCATCTGTCCCTGTTCTGCGCTCTCCTGTCCTGGGGAGGGTTTGGCTTGTGCTGCCCTTGAGAGAGGGCTGTCTTGTTTCAGGAGGGTTGCAGCTGGCACTCACAGCATCTCCCGGGCAACAGATGATCCCAGTTTTTGTTTCGGAGCACCTTCAAGCCGTTCCCGGGGTGGTAACATGAGACAATTTGTCCTTGCCAGGATTCAGTCCTTCCCCAGATTTAGAAGCTGCTCACATGCTGCGGGCTGCAGGGCTGGCATTGCCTTTGCTTGCAGGGGACACGGGCAGCTGTAAAAAGCACTTTATAGGGAAACTGTCCTTATTCCTTGGGCCAAGAGCCAGCACAGGTGGAGAGGCTCTCTCTGTGTGAGAGAGTGTGCACATGAGTGTCACTGCAGCCTCTCCTGTCACCTTCCTGGCTTTCTCTTCCCTCTGAATTTTTGAGAGCCCCAAAAGGCACAAAACTGCCAGGGCTCTGATGCGTGTTATCTCCCTCCATCAGCAAATCTGCTTATGTGCAAGAAACCAACTGCAAATGCTCATGTTTGAGGGACAAAGAAATCAAATCGGAAGAGGGAATATTTTGACCAAATTTGGTGAAAAAATTCACTTTGCCCTTTAAGTAATAGGCATGCATTAAATAAAGCATGTCTGGGTTCTGTGTCTTTTCCTGCTACTGTAAGTCAAAGTTGCTTTGTTTATTGGGGAAAAAAAAAACCACCAAAACCCTGAAGCTGAGCAGAGCCTTAATAAGCAAAAGAGATGTCAGGCTTGCTGGGGAGACAGGGAATAAGGGACTGGACTCAGACTGTGCAGGTTGGTTTTCAGCACGTGAGCACAAAACATGTTTGCTGGGACTGCATCCACTGCTCGAGGCAGCCCCTTGATTGCCTTTATGGGCAAAACAGAGGCATAATCTCTTAAGTACCTTTTATTCAGAACTACAAAGGGCTTTATAAACGCTAACTTAAATTATATATCACCTCAGAAATAAGAATGGCTTCATCCTCAGTTGAAAAAGCGGCTGCCTTTAAGGCAAGGAAAAGTGCAAACTACAGCATAAGGCTTGAGTTGTGAGAGAACTTTAGGGAAATAGAGCGGAATTACATTATTTTGCAGTGATATCTGCACTGAGATGCACAGGCCCCAAGAACTGGCAGCTAGAGCAGTCAGATTATTTTTTCTGCATATAGGCTGTGATGTCTGTTTGAATTGCAAGATTCTTGTGTGCTGAGCAGATCCAAGATGAAGGTACATTGGCCTCAGTGTGCAGTTAGTCATTTCCTGTCACGCTTTCATGTTCGAATTCTGGTGTACTGGATATGACCTTTATTTCATGGGGCAAAGAGATTTTGAAATGCTATTGCCAGAGTACTGGATTTGTGCAGTTGAATAAGCAGTGAGGAATTTATATGGCTGTGGGGTTACATGGGCATAAACCAATTCAGCCCAGAATTCAACTTCCAGTGCTAGATGATAAATGCTCACAACATGCTTATTGAGCACAGTTGCACGTCTGTTCCTTGCTCCTTTTTAAGAACTCTTAGGAGCAGCCCCTGGACTGTGGCTCTTGCTCCTCTGATCATACTGAAGCTCCTGTGGTCAGTCACATTGGGCTGGGGAGAAGTTTCTGGTGTGTTCCTGCCTTGCTCCTCTGCTCTCGGGCCTCCTCCATCAGTTAATGGTGTGTTTGAATGTGACAGGTCCAAACTGCCCAAATGGTTTCAATTCCTGACATCCTGTTGAGTGCACAGAATTTGCTTACTTTGTACTCATTTTGAACAAGATTAACAGCTGATCTCTTGAGCAAACATTCCAGTTTAATGTCAGCAGAATGACACAGGCTGCCTGCTCTGGGTGTCCCCACACAGCTCTGCTGCTGTTAGCTTGCACCTCTGAAGGGCCAGGATTTTGTTCAGAACCTGAAATAGTTAATTAACCCTGACAGATGTTTAGTAATACGCTTTTAACTCTGAAATCATTCCCTCATTTCTTCCTGGGCAGAGTTTTTAATTTTATGGTTGTGTAGTAGGGACTCTTCAGCTTCTTTCTCTGACCCTGGTAGAATTAACTTTCCCAGCCTGGAAATTAACATTCCAATTAACAGTTCAGCCTGGCAGTGGCTGTGCCTGGCACCGTGGCAGTTTGGCATTGATCACCTTGGCCCAGGTGTGATGTCTCTGTCAGGGCTGTGCAAACAGGGCAGGGCTTCCTGCAGGCGACTCCAGGCAGGCTGGGGACAGGCAGCAGGGAAGTTTTTCTTGGTTTAAGGGTGAAATCAGCCATTTGTGGGACAGGTGTGCTTTTGGCACTTACCCTTTACCTCTTTGTCAGGAGGAGGCTGTGTGATGTGGTTTTGCTCTTTGGACAGGGCACCTCAGAGATCCCTTCTGAACAGTGGGGAACCCTCATTTTGTCATTCTTAGACTGTACTAAAATCATGCAACAGTGTCAGTCTTGTGGTTTGTCAGATGCTTTAAGAGATTCTGCTACTTCTTCCTCACAAAGCTGTGGGCATTTTCAGGAAGCTGCCTACTTTGCTGAGCCAGGGTGCCTCTGACAACACTTACTTCATGTGAAATGCAGGGTGTTTCCTGACAGCAGTGCCAGCTGTTTTGCTCAATCCCTTGCAGAGCCCGGAGCAGCCCCTGCCTGCCCTGGGCAGGAGGGTGTCCTGCCTGTGCTTGGGGAAATGCCTGTGGTGCAGCTTGCTCAACAGAGCTTGGTGTCTGCACACCTGTAAACACAACACCCCAGTGGTGCAGGAGGAGGCTGTGGCCCCTACACTCACCTGATGCATTTGCCTCCTGCCTCTGAGGATGACTGGAAGAACCAAATTTTCCCCGTGCGTTCGAGAAATGACCTGCAGCATCCTCTGGTTGTTCTGGTGATGGGAAAGCTGCTGCGTGAGCTCAGTGGCTGTGCTTATGGTCCCTGCAAGGACTCTGCTCCTCACCACGCCAGAGCCCCCCTTCATATTTGAGATTTTGGAGCTGTCCCAGGGGAGGCTGAGGCTGGAAGGGGGAGGCTGAGGCTGGAAGGCAGCTCGGAGGCGAGAGCTGAGGGCAGGAAGTGACTCAGTGGTGCTTTGAGCGGGCGGGTGAAGAAGGCTTGATGCAACACAGCTCCCCAGGGTGCCCCGTGCAGGCTGGGTCTGGCTGGGTCACCCTGAAGGAACCCTGGGCAGCTCTGCCCAGCTGCCTCCTGCTCTCCTCTGACAGCACCAGGGATGCTTTTCCACCTGCGCCAGGTCTGGAGTGGTGCTGGTGGGTTTGGGAGCAGAGCAACAGGGTACAGACAGGCAGCAGTGTGAGGAGGTACAGGGAAGCCCCCACAGCACCCCAGGGAGCTGGCCCCCCATGTCCCAAGAGTGCCAGGATGTGTGGTGACCCTGTGTGGATCTGCAGAATTGGTGTCAGGAAACGTGGAGTGCAAACGCTCCCAGCGTAACGGAGGGGCTGGAGCTGTTCCTCAGAGCAAGCAGATGGTTTCCCTTTTAGGGTCGGCAGCAGGCAGAAACAATTTCATGCAGATTCCAGGACCCATAAAGGTTCTGGAAAGGCAACAGGAACAGAAAGTGTTCTCCTCTGCTGACCTTGGAGCGCTTTGAGGACCGTCTTCCAAAGCCGTGTCCCTGAACGGTTTCATCCTTACATGGGGAATACTCGCCTGCCCCAGCAAGGTTGTGCTTTTTCTTCTGCATGTCTGTTTAGGTGTGAACTGCAACTGCTTGTTGCTGTACTCAGGCAGCCTCAGGGAGGTGAGAATAGGCAGGGACCTGACAGACAGTCAAAAGCAGGTCTATTCCTATGTCCTGGAAAGATTAAGTGTTTCCCTAGGAATAGCCTCATGGGTTGCTCTAGGATGACTCTGTGGAGCAGCTGGTTGCGACCTGACAACAAACAACAACCTGGTGTGAAGTTACACTGGGTTGGGGATTCACCACACACACAAGACTCCACGTTGAAGGAGTTCGTGGTGGCAGGAACCATCTGGAAGGGCCAGTTAAACTCTTCAGTGATTGCGTGGAGCAGAAACCCACACTGTGGACTGTCTGTATTGCCTCCTTTGCATAACAAATCCCCGGTTTACCAGCACTAAAATTAATGTAATGCTCTCCTGAGGCTGTTGCTAAGCCTCAGCCATCGGCTGCAGACAATGACACCGGGGTGGTATTGGGTGCATGTTACTCTCTAATTAGAAAGTGGACTTTGCTGTGCGTCCTTGACAGATTGCTGACCTTTCCCATACGTGAGGCTATTCTGAGCTCTGCTCCAGACTGATCAGATTTGCATCCTGGAGCACTTTGAATGTTGTTTGCAAGTGGAGCTCTTGTTCCCAAAGCTGTTTGTTCATGGGCACAGGAGAGGAACTGAACTTTCTTTGCTCTGTGAGCACAGCTATGTCTGCCAGAGGGAAAGAGTAGGCAGCTGGCAGGCATATATCTGTGTTTATTTTTGCCCTCTGACAGCCAGCGAGACAGCTGAGGAATACCCCACATCCAGCTCCACCACCCCTGTGTACAAGGGACCTGCTTCAGCAGACCTTGTCCCCCAGGACCGCAGCCATCTGGCAGTGGCCAAACACTCTATTTACAACTGCAAGCCCATCATTTTAGGGCAGCACCTTGGTTAGCATTTGAAGGCGTTTCCTGACATCAGCCCAGCACACAGCTGATGTTTACAGGGTGGTGCAGACTGTGAAGGACATGCTTGTTAGCACCACAGCCTGTATTGTACCTTCTACATCTGAGCCTTGTCTAAAGGGGGTTTTAATGCCTTTTAAAACTCCGCCTCTTTTCTTCATGAATGGAAGCAATTTCCAGGGTCCTTATTATGGTCACAGTAAGAATGGTGGGCTCTTGTATTGTTTCTTTTCCTTCATTTCTTTTGTCCCACCTTCCTCCTCCCAGCACACTCAGTCTTGCAGAGGCAAAGATGCTGCATTTGCTTTGGCGCTGCCCAGGGCTTTGACACCCCTGCCCAGCTCTGCATGTGAGACCAGAACAAAGGGAGCAAACATCTTATCTAACACAAATAACCCTGAACAAACTTCCTGGGCCTGTTCCTGTTCCCTGGAAAAGGCAGCGTGAAGTTTGCTCCCGTGTGCGCTTGCGGCAGCCTTGGCCACGTGAGGCTCCTGCAACTGGGGCATCTGCCAGCCTGGCCCTCTCCTGGGGGAGCCTGGGGAGCAGAGCTTGGCTCATAGCATGCAGCAGGCACATGGAGACTTTGGGGAGAAACTACTCAAAGAGGAGACAAGCCTGGCCTCCTGCTTTAGGGTCCTCTTCAGTATATCATTCTCAGAAGGTTTGTGTTTTTCATGTCAGGGTCAGGACAGTGATGCTCAGGAAGCTGAGTCACTGTCACTGGTAAAACCCCAGCCTTCTCCATTCAGGTTGTTTTTCCTTCCCTTGTGTTTTCTGATGTCCTCTGAGCCAGGACTGCAGAGCTAAAGCACAGCCCATTGAGCAAACATGGAAGCTCCCCGTGCTGGCGGTGCCACAGCTCATAGGGCAGGAGTGCTCATTAGAGGCCCTTTTATTACAGACACACCTTGGAAAGTTCCCTTTATCAGGGCTGGGAGGAGGAGGGTTGGGAATTTCATTTCATTCCCAGAGAGAAGGGTCCCAGGTGGCTTCAGGGAGCAAAGGCAAGTAGGGTGGCAGAGGAGGCAGCAGTGGGTGAGGAGCATCCAGGAGCTGTGTGGGGGGCTCAGGAGCTGCTGCCTGGTCAGGGGAGCACCTCTCGGGGTGCCCCAGAGGGAGGGGACACTGCGGGGGCCAGCCCAGGCTGGGAGCAAGGCTGAGGCAGCAGGTCCAGTTCAGCACCCTGGCGCCCGTCCGGCTTCGCTGTGCAAACCACCCCGTGCCTGCCTCGCCTCCAGTAACAGCCTGGGCATTGCCTTGCTCTGCGGGCAGCACATGGGGCTGCCAGTTGGGGCTCTGGGGAGAGGCCTGGTGGCCTCAGCCCGTGCTGCTCACAGGGACTGGTCCCAGGGCCACGTGCGCCGGCCGGCCGCGCTGGAGGGCACGGAGCGGGCAGTGTCCGGGGAGGCAGCTGGGAACGAGTGTCTGAAAAGGGACTTTTGTTCCCCCTCGGCTGGTCACGTAGCCATGTGGGAACACTGGGTTTATTCTCCGGCAGTCCTATCGGGCGCATACCAGGATTGACAACAGCTGGGAGCCGTGTGGCTTGACCAAGAATAGCCCTGGGGAGCTCAGGGCTGTGAGTCAGAGCTGTCTGGATCGGCTCCTGCCCTGGAGGCTGCCTCCCAGCCCACAGCCAGGGAGCCCATGGGGAGGGGGTGTGGGGGCTGACAGGGAGCTCCCTGCCCCTTAAATGCTGAACTGCAGATGGAGCCATAATTGCTTTCTGAAGTGGGTGGGTTCATGAAGAACACTGCAGTGTGGGGTGCTCTGCAGCTGACGGCTCAGATGTAATTCCATGGGCTTGTCTACACTTGACAGCAACCTGGGCTAACGAAGGGTGTGATTTTGCAAGTGGAAAACTCCATATTTAGGAATAACCAGGTTAAACTAAACAGGAGGATGGCACTCTTGTCTTGGAGTCAGCGCTCCAAAGAAAGCAAAACAGTTCCACAGACTGTCATCTGCGAGGGAGACGAGGGAAAGGGAGAGGTGTCTGGGCTCTTGCATGCAAACCCCCAACACCTCTGTTGCTTATGGAACATGTACCTGCTTCTCCCTGGAGAGCATTTGTAGTTGGAGCAACATGTGCAGGAGTTTGCTGGGATGAGGCTCCATGGCCAGGCACAGCACGGGGTGCCCAATTCCTGCTTCCCTGCAGAGCAGCTGTTAAAGCTCTGGAGAAGTTCCAGGGTTTGAGCCACTGGTGGTTCCTCGGGCTGAGCTTGCAGCCATTGGGAGGAATCCTGCCATGGGCCATGCTGGGAGCTGAGCATGGGTTTCTGAAGGGCAGCTGGGCAGACAGATCTCCCGCAGGGTGCCTGGCGCTCTGACGTGGCAGTGGACATGCACCCACGTGGCACATGCGTGGTCTTGGTTTTGGTGCCAAATCAAAGCTTTTCATGCAAAAAAAAATCTCCCTTTCGGTCCTTATTTACACTTTGCTTCCCAGGAGCTCAGCTGCATGCTGACCTGTCCAGGTTTTCTGGGTAGTGCTGAAGTGCTCCAGCTGTGGAGTGTAAACCTGAGGCGAGGTTCATTGCAGGGCCTGATGTCTGCAGCTCTTTGGGAAGTTTGTGCAGCCCCAGAGCAGGAGCACAGTGCAGGTCTCTGCCCTGTCCTGGTGGTGGTCCTTGCCCTCTGAAGGTGACAGGGTTGTGTGGGGACATCTCAGGCAGTACAAGCTGATACTGACCCACACCTGCCCTCATCTCAGCAGGCGAAGGAGCCCCTCAGACCGTCACCATGACAGAGTGCTTTGACTGTGACAACTGCAAGGAGTCCCTGTATGGGCGCAAGTACATCCAGATGGACAACGGCCCGTACTGCATCCCCTGCTACGACGCCCACTTTGCCAACACCTGCGACGAGTGCAAAGAGCTCATCGGCCACGACTGCAGGGTGAGTACAGCCCCCCAGCCATGCAGATCGGTCCCCAGGGCCGTCAGTCCCCAGGGCTGTCAGTCCCCAGGGCCATCAGTCCCCTGCTCATCCCTCTGTGCTCCCAGGAGCTGTACTACGAGGATCGCCACTACCACGAGCACTGTTTCCGCTGCTTCCGCTGCGACCGCTCCCTGGCTGACGAGCCCTTCACCTGCCAGGGCGAGGAGCTGCTGTGCAACGACTGCTACTGCAGCGAGTTCTCCTCCAAATGTGTCGCCTGTGAGAAGACCGTCATGCCAGGTAGGAGCGGGAGAACTCGAGCACTGGTGTGGGCTGGGGCTGAAGGTCCAGCCCCAGAGAAGCAAGGAAGAGAGCTGCATCTCTGTTGTCCTGCCCTTCTGTTACTGCATGGAGAGGGCTGGGCCCTTTGCTTGTCCAGCATGACAGCAGGATCCAAAGCTGCGATTGCCACAGCAGTCCTGTCTGTCTTGTTACCCTTTTTCATGGGGAAAGAAGATAACAAAGGGTTTCCCGGGCACGTTCTGTTGTGTGCTGACAAGAAGAGAAGGAATGACTGAAAGTACGTGAGCGTCTCTGGAGCTGGCCTGAGGCAAAGGCGTGTGTGTCTTTGCTTGGCCATTCTGGCACCATCTTCAGGAGTGGGTTACATCAGGCATTTCTGCCACGGCCTGCATGCAGGTGGGGGTGTTCCCACATCCCTCCCCTTTTGGCTGGAGGGTGAGCCCGAGGCCCCCCCTCTTCAGCTGCCCATGGTCCTGAACTGCCATGGCGAGGGCAGGCACCTAGCCAGGTGTGCAGGACTGCATTTCATCCTGCCCAGCCCTGCCCCTGGTCCCCCGTGTGTGCGTGTGCTACTCCCCTCTCTCACTGCAGGGCTCTCTCTGCAGGTTCCCGTAAGCTGGAGTACAACGGACAGACCTGGCACGAGCATTGCTTCATATGCAGCAGCTGCCAGCAGCCCATTGGGTCACGGTCCTTCATCCCAGACCAGAAGGATTATTACTGTGTCCCCTGTTACGAGAGCAAGTTTGCTCCTCGTTGTACTCGCTGCAAAAAGGTACGTGTGGCCTGACAGCCCAGAGCCCCCAGTTCTGATCCAGGGACAGGGAACTCCCCACTCCTGCCTGAGCCCCACCAGAGGAGGGTTTAGGTGCCAGCACCCTGTGCCTGTGTGTCACCAGCATGTCATCTCTTCCTGCAGACCCTGACCAAGGGAGGAGTGACCTACCGGGACGAGCCCTGGCACAAGGAGTGCTTTGTCTGCACGGGCTGCAAGACCCCCTTGGCTGGGCAGCAGTTCACCTCCCAGGATGACAACCCCTACTGTGTCAAGTGCTTTGGGAACCTCTATGCCAAGAAGTGCAGTGCCTGCACAAAGCCCATCACAGGTGAGCAGAACAGCTCTCTGAGGAACCCCACGAGGGAGGAACTCTTTGTTACAGTGCTCCTGAGCGGCCACTTGTGTCCCTTTGTCTGCATCTTTCAAAGTGGTGAGCTGTGTCCCATGGGAGGAATTCCCTCTGCCCACAGCTAAAGGCTCTCAAAGTGACCCCTCAAAGCATGATCTCATGTCTCTAGCTTGCCTTTTACTGGTTTCCATGTCCTGTGAAAAGGTTGCTCACAGACTGGGAAAGCCAGGCACTTCCAGCCATAGCTGGAGCAGCACCTGGTGCAGGGGAGTCTGTACCTGCCATACCTATCTAAGGCGGGGAAGTAGAGGATCCTCTTCTGCAGAACCCCCTCAGAGAGTCTGGCCACCTTCTTGCCCTCCCCAACTTAACCTTCCCCCTTGCAACTCCCAATCTCTTGCTGCTGGGAAGGCAGGAGAAGCCATGAATCAGCTGGTGACTCAGAGGATGATTCTGGCTGAGGGCAGCTCTCAGGCACCCAGTTTCCCCTCTGGTCCTTATCAGTTTGTTGCAGTTCTGTGGAGAAGGGGGTCACAGCCTGCTGGTCCAGCTACTGCCAGCAGAGGAAGGAAGCTCCTGCCGAGCCTCTGCAGGAGCCTGGGCCTGGGATGGTGGCAGGAGGGCTCTTCCCAGCACTCCAGTAGCACTGTCCTCCTGTGTCCACTGCAATGGTGCAGCTCTGCTCCCTGCTCCTCCCAGCGGGGAGAAAATAGTGATTCTGGCCCGGATATCTCAACCCTGTCAAGTCTGCTGTGAAATTATTTTGGTGCTCTTCCTCCCCACCCAGGGGAGGGTGTTTGGGTGCCACCACCAGGCTGTGTGTGAACACCTGACCCAGAGGTGAACAGGCCAGGGCTTGGTCTCTGTGGGGAGCTCAGCCCAGTTTCCCCAGGGGCTCTGACACTGCTCCCTTTGTCCCTCCCGCAGGCTTTGGCGGTGGCAAATACGTCTCCTTTGAGGACCGTCACTGGCACCACAACTGCTTCAACTGTGCCCGCTGCAGCACCTCGCTGGTGGGGAAGGGCTTCATCCCCGACAACGACGAGATCCTGTGCCGCGACTGCAGCAGCGACCTATGAGCCTCCGAGGACACCGCGGGGCAGGGCCTTCCTCTGTTCTTCAGGGCCGTTGTGCCACAGCCCCCAGCAGCATTTCAGGGGCAGGGCACAAGGCACGGGAGATGGGGGCTTGACCCCGAGCTGCGGTGTGTTCAGGGGGTTCCTGTGTCCCCTCCCCAAAGGCTAGAGTACGCTATGCTGTGGCTCTGTGCAGAGTCAAAGATGAATAAAATTGAGAAAGGAGCTTCAAGACCCCCCCACCCCATTATTTACTCTTTCTTTTTGCTTCCAGCCTGACCAGGCACGAGCTGAGCCCAGGGCCCCAAGCTGAGTAAAGGACAGCTTCAGCACTGGGCTGCTGGATCTGCACGCTGGCAGCATGTATTTGTCCCCTGGCACGGCGCTGACTTTCCCCTCTTCCCCATGTGGTTCCCTCCCTCTGTGTGACACGAGGCAGTGGCTGTGGGGCTGTGCTGGGTTAGGGTTGTAACCACCACCACCACCATAGGCATGGCTGACCTGGGCACAACGAGTCCTCTGCTCTCTTCAGGAGCACTGGGGACACCAGTGTGGCCAGGAGAAGAGGATGTGTCCTGCCAGATGAGATCCACCCCTGGAATTCTGTAGCAGCTCACCATTTGCCGGCCAGACCCTTTGCTCAGCACCTCCAGGGAGGTGCTCTCTCAGCTGTGAATGAGGAGCTCAAGTTGCTCGCAGGTACAGGGAGCTGCCTTTTTAGTTCTGTCCACAACACAAACAACAGGAAGGTCCTTGTCCCATATGTAGTTCTCCTATGTGCTACAATAATATCCATGTATTATTAAAAAATAATAAATTAATGAAGTAGACCAGGCAAAATAGCTTCACTCTTGCAGAAGAGGCCAATATAGTGAAAGAGTAAGAGAAGCTGTGCTTGGTGGCTGCTGGGAGGGAGGGTCTGTGGGAGTACTGGCATGGAGGGCAGCTGAGGGGGCAGCACGGTGTCCACAACCTGCTCCTGCCAGGGCTGCCCATGTCCCACTGAAGGGCGTGGTGGCTCCTCCTGGCACCTGAGAGGGGGCTTTGCAAAGCCCAGGTCCCTGTGTTGGCCCTAACTGTGCAAAATAGGATGTCTTGAGCAACCCTTGGCCAATGGCTGAGCTGGCCCTGGCCCCACTAAGGCCCCTCTGCAGTGGGATGCTCATGCCTGCCTTGTGTCTACATCCTCCTGCTTCTGTCTCGCTAGGGCACTTATGCTGACCCTGCTTTCCTGCTTAGTCAGCCACGTGCTTTTCTGAAAGCCTGTTTTTGTGTGTTTTTTTTCCCTTTTGTACTCATTTGTCATGAATATCTGTAATTTCGTACCCAACTACAGGAGGAAGGGGCTAGCCCCCCCCATCCGGGCTTCACTTAGGAACAGAAAATGTTATGCATGTTGAAGTGTTATTAACTTTGTATTCAGATCCCTGTTGAACCCTTGTTTGGAAGCTTTGATGCCAGCAAATGAGAGTTTGTGTTTTTGCTATTCTGAGGAGCTTGGAGCTGTCTCCAGAAGGAATTGTCCTAAACCTCAGCCTCCTCTGTATTTCCTACAGCTTTATACAATAAACTGTTTTAGTGATGCTTGCTCTCCTGTGTCTCTCCAGCAGCAGGCACAGAGAGAACACTGAGTCGGTGCTGGGCTATGCTCAGACTTGTCTCCCCGCTAAATCCCACTTTGGGAACATCTGACCTCCAGAGTGCTCAAGCCTCCTCTTCCCAAACCACAGCCCAGCACCAGCTGTACCAGTCCCGTGGTTACAGCAGAGGAACAGCAGCTCCCCCCTCCAGGTGTGGGGCTGCAGTGTGTTCCTGGGGCTGGGGCTGCCTGTCTGTCCGTGCCTGCTGTCTGTCCAGGCAGGCAGTTCTGCAGGACAAGTCCCAGCAGGACTCAGGCACTGCCTTGGTGCCTCCAGGCTGGATCCTGCGGTCCCAGCCCATGTCCTGCCAGGCAGATGGGCCCCCCAGCCCTGTGGTGGGCACAGCCCTTGTCCTGCCAGGCAGATGGGCCCCCCAGCCCTGTGGTGGGCACAATCCATGTCCTGCCAGGCAGATGGGCCCCCCAGCCCTGTGGTGGGCACAATCCATGTCCTGCCATGCAGATGAGCCCCCCAGCCCTCTGATGGGCACACCCTGGGGTTGGAAGGTTGCTGTAGCCTCCAGCCAGGGTATCCCTGGTCCCTCCTGGCAGCCTTCCCAAAACACCGTGTGCTCCTTACTCGGTATTTATCCACCAGGGAGCCATTTATTCCCTAACATACGAAACTGTTTTCCACAGATTCCTTTACATTTACTAACAGCTGCCATGGTTTCCTCTGGCCCCCTCTGGCTGGGCTCCCACAGGTGCTGCTCGGGTGGCAGGAGGGGCACAGCCTGCAGGGCTCCTGTGTGAGACCCTGGCACATTCCTGGCTGCTCCAAAGGCTCTGGCAGCTGATGGGAGTTTCTCAAGGAGGGGTTTTTTTTTGCCCTGTGACCTGCACTGGGCTCTGGTGCTGCTGCTGGGCTGAGCTTGGAGGTTCCCGGCTGAGCCCCATCCACAACCCCGGGGTTTCTGCAAGCACCGTTTCCAGGGATTAACCACAAAAGGTTTCTGTACAAAAGGGCCCCCGGGCTCCTCTTTCAGCCAGCCTCCAGAGCCTCACGTTTTTAGCCAAAAAAGGAAATGACCCAGCTGCACATAGCGCTGGAACATCTGGATTTTATCCCTGTCATGAATGGGTCATGGCTGTGCACAGCCCCACGCCTGATTTCCAGGAGGGGGAGAGGGTGATGTCATGCACAAACATCCCCCCGGGACCCCGGGAGTGCAGGGCTGAAAACTGGCGTGGAAAGTTTATTAAGCACAAGGAGCAGAGTGGGAGTTGGGGGGGGGATCAGGCCAGGGATGGGGAGGTGGGAGTGGGGAAAAGCTGCTGGGGGGGCAAGGGCAGTAATGGGGGGGCAGGGGCAGTACTGGGAGGGCACAGGGTAGCACTGGGAGGACACAGGGTAGCACTGGGAGGGCACAGGGTAGTACTGGGAGGACAGAGGGTAATACTGGGAGGGCCCAGGGTAATACTGGGAGGACACAGGGTAGTACTGGGGGCACAGAGAAGCACTGGGGCACATAGGGCAGTATGGGGGGCAAGGGCAACACTGGGGGGGTCAGGGGCAGTACTGGAGATACAAGGGCAGTACTGGGGAGGCAAGGGAAGCACTGGGGGCAAAGGCAGCATTGGGGGTGCAAAAGCAGCACTGGGAGCACAGGGAAGCACTGGGGGGGGGCACAGGGCAGTACTGGGGGCACTGGGAAGCACTGGGGCAGCAAAAGCAGTACTGGGGGGGCAAGGGCAGCACTGGGAGGGCAAGGGCAGTACTGGGGGGTCAGGGGCAGTACTGGGGGCACAAGGCACTGGGGGTGCAGAAAGGAGCCCTGGCATTCACCCAAACGTGCCCGAGCTCTGCCCTCCTGCACCAGCACGGCAGACCAGCCCCAATGGGCAGAACGGGGGCCGAGGAGGAGGAGGGTAATGGTGATAACAATGATGGTAATGATAATGATAAGAACAAGACGAATAAGGTTAGAATAATGATGATGATGATGATGATGATAATGATGATGATGATAAGAATTAGAAGAATAATTAGAAGAATTAGAAGAATTAGAAGAAGAAGAATTAAAAGAATTAGAAGAAGAATTAGAAGAAGAACTAGAAGAAGAAGAAGAAGAAGAAGAAGAAGAAGAAGAAGAAAAACAAGAAGAAAAACAAGAAGAAAAACAAGAAGAAAAACAAGAAGAAGAAAAACAACAAGAAGAGTAAGAACAAGAAGAAAAACAAGAATAAGAACAAGAAGGAAAACAAGAAAAAACAAGAAGAAGAAACAAGAATAAGAAAGAATAAGAATAAGAATAAGAATAAGAATAAGAATAAGAATAAGAATAAGAACACCACAGCTCGTGTCAATGCGTTTGGCTCCGCGGTGCGATTCGGGGCCGGAACCTTTCGGCGGGGCCGGAACCTTTCGGCGGGGCCGGAACCTTTCGGCGGGGCCGGAACCTTTCGGCGGGGCGCGGCGCGGCGGGGCCGGACCCTCCGTGCGGGCACCCCCGGTCCGCGGCAGGGCCTTCCGGCGGGGCTGCCGCGATGGAGACGATCCTGGAGCAGCAGCGGCGCTACCACGAGGAGCGGGAGCGCCTCATGGACGTCATGGTCAAGGAGATGCTCACCAAGAAGTCCACGCTCCGCGACCAGATCAACTCGGACCACCGGACCAGGGCCATGCAGGACAGGTACATGGAGGTGAGCTGCAACCTGCGCGACCTGTACGACGACAAGGAAGGCTTGAGGAAGGAAGAACTCAGTGCCATCTCTGGGCCAAACGAGTTTGCAGAGTTTTACAACAGGCTGAAGCAAATCAAGGAGTTTCATCAGAAGCACCCAAATGAGATCTGTATTCCCATGTCAGTGGAGTTTGAGGAGCTGCTGAAGGCCAGAGACAACCCGAGTGAAGAAGCTCAGAATCTGGTGGAGTTCACAGATGAGGAAGGGTATGGAGGATACCTGGATCTGCATGACTGTTATCTCAAGTACATTAACCTGAAATCATCAGAAAAATTAGATTATATCACTTACTTATCCACATTCGACCAACTCTTTGATATCCCTAAGGAGAGAAAAAATGCTGAATATAAGAGGTATCTTGAAATGCTCCTTGAGTACCTGCAGGACTACACAGATCGAGTGAAACCATTACTGGACCAGAATGAACTTTTTGGGAAAATTCAGACGGAGTTTGAGAAGAAGTGGGAGAATGGCACATTCCCAGGCTGGCCAAAAGAGACCAGCAGTGCCCTGACCCACGCTGGTGCCCACCTGGACCTCTCAGCCTTCTCCTCCTGGGAGGAATTGGCCTCCTTGGGACTGGACAGGTTAAAATCAGCTCTGCTGGCCCTGGGGCTGAAGTGTGGCGGGACTCTGGAGGAGCGTGCTCAGAGGCTTTTTAGCACTAAAGGCAAATCCTTGGAAGCACTTGATCCTTCCTTGTTTGCTAAGAATCCGAAGACAAAAGGAAGCAAAAGAGACACTGAAAGAAATAAAGATCTTGCATTCTTGGAAGCTCAGATTTATGAGTATGTCGAAGTCCTTGGGGAACAGAGACACCTCACCCATGAGAATGTGCAGCGTAAGCAGGCACGGACCGGCGAGGAGAGGGAGGAGGAGGAGGAGCAGATCAGTGAGAGTGAGAGCGAAGATGAAGAAAATGAAATCATTTATAACCCTAAAAATC
>JAWWTY010000059.1:2610108-2637581 GCA_035222235.1 Margarornis squamiger
AATGGGAGCGGGAATGGGAATGGAGTCGGGAATGGAGTTGGGAAGGGGAATGGGGTCGGGAATGGGAATGGGGTCGGGAGTGGGAAGGGGAGGGGGAATGTGAATGGGGTCGGGCCGCGCCCCCGGGCCCGAGTGGGGCCCGTCCCGATAATAACGGGCCCGGCGGCGCTCGGGGCTTTCCTTCCCTCGGTCCCGCAGAGGTACATGGAGGTGAGCGGCAACCTGCGCGACCTGTACGACGACAAGGACGGGTGAGTGTGCCCGGGGCCCTCGTGTGCCCGAGCGTGTGCTGCTGGCCAGGAGCCTTGTTGGGCTGGTTTAAGCCTGTGTAAATATCCGAGGAGTAACGGGGGAATCGGGGTCTGGGGGCTGCAGCAGGGCAGGGGTTGTGGGTGCCCTGGCATCTCTCAGGGCTGCAGCAGGGCACGGGGCTGTGGGTGCCCTGGGGGTCTCTCAGGGCAGGGGGCTGTGGGTGCTCCAGGGATCTCTCAGGGCTGCAGCAGGGCAGGGACTGTGGGTGCCCTGGCATCTCTCAGGGCTGCAGCAGGGCAGGGGGCTGTGGATGCCCTGGGGGTCTCGCAGGGCAGGGGGCTGTGGATGCCCTGGGGGTCTCTCAGGGCAGGGGGCTCTGGGTGCCCCGAGGGTCTCTCAGGGCAAGGGCTGTGGGTGCCCCGGGGGTCTCTCAGGGCAGGGGGCTGTGCCCTGGGCCCGTTGGGCTGGCAGGTCCCATGTGCTGTTTGCAGTCAGTGCAGCACAGAGCTGGGCTAAGGCTGTGTCAGTGTCACCCTGTGTTTCCCCCTGTAACTTGTCCCTGCACCCATAGCCTGAGGAAGGAAGAACTCAGTGCCATCTCTGGGCCAAACGAGTTTGCAGAGTTTTACAACAGGCTGAAGCAAATCAAGGAGTTTCATCGGAAGCACCCAAATGAGGTGGGTGGTTACCTGCCCCAGAGGGACAGATGGGCTGTTGGGCCTCATCCCCATAGGAAACAGACCTCTTGTTTTCCCCAGTTTAGTTCCCTTAACACCCAGGCCCTGAGGACACCCAGCTGTCCCTTGAACAGAGCTGGAAAGGGTCAGGCAGTGTGGGAGTGGGAGCAGAGCAGGGCACTCACCTGTTCCCTGCTTGGGAACATTCTGGGCTGGGGTTGGCTCTCACCTTTTTCATGCTGGCTGAGGACACACTTCTGCCTTTGTGCAGAAGGACAGCTTACAGAGTGCTTTGGGCCCCTTTGCAGTTTCCCTGTTTGCCACCTCCTGTGATTGTGTATTAGCTGTTCTGGGACAGGAGCTGAAGGAGATCACTGTGTGGCTTGTGTCTGCCCATGCAGATCTGTGTTCCCATGTCAGTGGAGTTTGAGGAACTGCTGAAGGCCAGAGACAACCCAAGTGAAGAAGCTCAGAGTAAGTTTGTAGTTTGCTTGAGCTCTGGCATTACCTAAATGGTTGTTGGATCTGTTTTGCACATTTCATGACCGGCCCCACCTCCCTTCTATGAAACAACTTCTGAAAATTGTTCTTCTGTCATTTAAATCCTTCTGAGCTGCAGTCCCTGGAATGTTCCCCAGTGGTGCTGCTGGTCCTGAGGAATGTTCTGGTGCTTTCACAGAGCAGCAACTGGGGCTGATCAACGAGTGTCCAAGGCATTTTGACTCCTTCCTTAAGCATAAATGAGTTCACAGCTAATCCTTTTCCAGTTCTAAAGCAGTTGTACAGTAAGTAGAGAATATTAAGCTCATAATAAATCTCTTCATGATCTTTCCTACAGATCTGGTGGAGTTCACAGATGAGGAAGGGTATGGACGATACCTGGATCTGCATGATTGTTATCTCAAGTACATTAACCTGAAATCATCAGAGGTGAGTGACTGCTGTGTGTGGGCACCTCCAGTGGTGGATCCCCAGGCCCTGCACAGACTGGAGCTGCTCTGACCTGGGAACTGGATGTTAATTTGGCTGTGTATGAACTCTGACTCAGATTTTCTTTTCTTAGAAATTGGATTATATCACTTACTTATCCACATTCGACCAACT
The DNA here is from genome assembly GCA_035222235.1 of Margarornis squamiger. Lineage (NCBI taxonomy): Eukaryota > Metazoa > Chordata > Aves > Passeriformes > Furnariidae > Margarornis > Margarornis squamiger. Next base: position 2,612,142 of record JAWWTY010000059.1, read on the forward strand.
CTTCGATATCCCTAAGGAGAGAAAAAATGCTGAATATAAGAGGTGAGCCTGTTTGCCTGCCTGCTTCCTTTATGGCACTTGGTGAGAAGGAATCTGTTTCTGGAGTGTTCAGCTGCTGAGATTGTAATTAACAGCCAAATTTAAGTCACATAAATTGGGTCCCTGAGCTCAGTCGTGTGTCTGAGCCCCAGGCAAACACACAGTGCAGCAGAGATGTGGAGAGCCACATTCTGCTCTGAGGAAGGGCCTTACTGTACCCTCATAACTGCTGTGTCCAGAAATCCTGTGTGGAAAACTGTCCTGACCTCAGTCACCTCCCTCTGCAGCACTAGAGGGTGGTGACTGCCCAAAGATGTGCTTAGATAGTGAATTCCCTGTGCTTGTGATTCCCCTGCCAGGTACCTTGAAATGCTCCTTGAGTACCTGCAGGACTACACAGATCGAGTGAAACCATTACTGGACCAGAATGAACTTTTTGGGAAAATTCAGACAGAGTTTGAGAAGAAGTGGGAGAATGGCACGTTCCCAGGCTGGCCGGTGAGCAGCCTGAGCCTGGGGGATGCTCTGTGTTTGGGAGGGGCTTCTCTGAGCCATTTGGGGCTGGGGGGACCCTGATGGGGCTGCAGCTCTGTTGTCACCAGGGTGCAGGGTGATACCGACCTCACCTTGAAACCCACTGTAACTGGTTTGAAATGAACCCTGTCTCAGGTTGGCTGATTTTGCATCTTTACTATTGTTCCTTTTTCCGTTTGTTAGTGAGGGGATTTTTCTCTGTGAAATGAACTGTTAAACTGTTCTGTGGCCTGAGGGATGTCATGCAGCTCTTGCATGTGGTTTTCTTGGCAGAAAGAGACCAGCAGTGCCCTGACCCACGCCGGTGCCCACCTGGACCTCTCAGCCTTCTCCTCCTGGGAGGTGCGTTTCAAGTGCTCTGCACTTACTGCCATATTTGGAGAAGGTGGAACCTCAGTCATTTGGTTTCTTTGCATTATTTTAGTGCTTTTGTCCCTGGCTCTGTACTTTCTGGGTAAAACTGTGATGATGCTGATGATTTCATTTCTCCAGTTGGGGGATGTAGCTTGAAAGACCTGGTTAGTTTTGTCATATTCCTCATTTTCCACTGAGGAGGGGGTGCACCTTTGACATTCCTTTCTTGAATCCTTTTCATTGGGTTTTTTCTTCTTTAATGAGCTAAAGTGGACTATATCCATGTTGTATGTGTTGAACAGCTCATCTCTTACAGTGGTTTATTTAATTGAACAGGAATTGGCCTCCTTGGGACTGGACAGGTTAAAATCAGCTCTGCTGGCCCTGGGGCTGAAGTGTGGCGGGTAAGGTGCAGTCTTTGTAGAGTTCCTTTCGGTTTTTGAGGTCTTACCTGTCTTACATTCCTTTCTGGGACACTTGTTTGGTCCTGTCTGGTGTACTAGAATTATCTTAGTTCTGTTTGAAAGATAAAACATTATCTATGGGTACTGGTATCTGCTGCTCTGACCAGGTCCTGTACTGGAGTCTCTGGTACAGAAGACTTTGGCTTGAGGAGTGAAGGCAAAGATAATAGGAATCTCATGATCTCATAAAATCTATGTTTAGAATTTTGTTGCATGAATTAAAGTAGTTCTCAGGAAATGTAAAACTAATCCCCTCCCTGCTTCTCTGCAGGACTCTGGAGGAGCGTGCTCAGAGGCTTTTTAGCACTAAAGGCAAATCCTTGGAAGCACTTGATCCTTCCTTGTTTGCTAAGAATCCGAAGACAAAAGGAAGCAAAAGGTCAGTTCATAGAGGTCATTCTGAGGCTGGTGGTGTTCTCTCCTCTTGGATGAGGAGTGTTGCATAGTGGCCACTCTTGTGTAGTTGTGACAGAGAGATTCTGGAGTAGTAGAAGCTTTCCATGTTGGACCAAATAGGGCTGAACCAAATGGAAGATACCATGTGTGTTTCATAAAGTTACTTTATCTGTTTCTAGAGACACTGAAAGAAATAAAGATCTTGCATTCCTGGAAGCTCAGATTTATGAGTATGTCGAAGTCCTTGGGGTAAGGATTTTATTTTTGTCTTGGAGCTTTTCATTTCAGAGCTGTTCAGATGCTGACTGGAAGGTCATCCCCATCTTTACCCAGTGTTTTCACAGACAGCACCACATCAATGTGCCTGAGTCACAAAATAGATGTGCCTTGCTGACTGCCTTCAGTCTGGGGGGATTGTTTTCAGCAGAGTGGCTACTGCTGCTGTGCCCTCAGAAGTGCTAATGGTGGTGCAAGGTTTTTGTTTTTTGCAATTAGGAAATGTCAGGGTACTAAAAAACTGCAGTTGTTTGACTGAGTAAGGTGGGAGTTCTCTGCTTCATACTTCCATTCCCTCCCTCTGTACATTGAGGAAGTTTCTCAGTGTGAGAATTTGCCCTGATTTTGTTACTGTCATGGTGTGTGGACAGTCCCTTCTCCTCTCTCTGCAGGAACAGAGACACCTCACCCACGAGAACGTGCAGCGTAAGCAGGCACGGACTGGCGAGGAGAGGGAGGAGGAGGAGGAGGAGCAGATCAGTGAGAGTGAGAGCGAAGATGAAGAAAATGAAATCATTTATAACCCTAAAAATCTGCCTCTTGGTTGGGATGGGAAGGTAAGTAAGGCTGTCAGGGCTGAAGAAGTGGGAGAAGTCACAGACTGTGCTGCTCCCCTGTTGGAGCTGCTTTGCCATGTGACCTAATCCTCATGTGTCCTCACTTGCAGCCCATCCCATACTGGTTGTATAAACTCCACGGCCTGAACATCAACTACAACTGTGAGATCTGTGGTAACTACACCTACCGAGGGCCCAAGGCATTCCAGAGGCACTTTGCAGTAAGTGACATTCAGTGCAGGAACAGCCCTGCTGGGTTCACACAGTCCTTGTGGAGAGTCCCTGGGTCCCCAAGCAGCACTTCTGCCACTTCTGACATGTGGGTCAGGGCCATGCAGTGGGACCCAGAGATCACGTGGAACACACAGATCTCTTCTGCTGATGCTCTACAGTCCCTGCCCTGTGAACACCAATTGCAGTGCCCAGGTCTGATGGGTGCAGAGTGCCTGTTGATGGTTGCTGTGGTGTCACTGTGCACAGTACAGGCAAAAAATACTTGTACAGAAGCTTTTAGGACTGGTGGATTTGTACTTGTTCAGATATTAATGTCTTTGTGGTCTTTGGTGTTGTGGAGAATGTGGCATTCCTTCTCACACTGACCTCTCCTGTCTTCCCCCCAGGAATGGCGACATGCCCATGGGATGAGGTGCCTGGGCATTCCCAACACGGCACACTTTGCCAACGTCACACAGATTGAGGATGCAGTCTCTTGTAAGTAGAGATGGCAGAACAGGGGACACCACCCTTCCTGAAGGGGTGGCTTTGGATGTTGGTCTTGTGTCCCATCCTGAATGATCACTTTAAAGCCTTGTTTGCTGCAGTTCTGTGCCTTTCAGTAACCACACAGAGGAATGATAACTTTGTAGTGGATGTCAGAGATATTCCTGGACTGCTGAAGTGATAGTGTTTTAAAAAAGGGGGGGAGGGGAATCTTATGTGTATATTTTACTGTATTAAAAATGACTATCTTGAGGGAAATGGCATCAGATCCTGTTTGTGTTTGCAGTGTGGGCAAAGCTGAAACAGCAGAAGGCTTCAGAGAGGTGGCAGCCTGATACAGAGGTGAGCAGTGAGAGACATCTGGTATCTCCATTCCTGTGTTCATGGGAACCCCCCATTCCCAGTGGGACCAGTGTCCTTGCTTACACTGGTGCCTTTTCCTAAGCTGCTGCCCCAAGCCTTGTTTCAGCAGCATGCAGGGCAATGATGGGGAATATAACCTGTAGTACAGCCTGTAATGACTGTGGCTCTGCATGAGCTCTTTCTTCTCCCAGAACCTGCTGGCTGATCTGTTGCCTGCCTTCCTGCACAGAGGTTCTGGCAGGGTGCTCATGTTCAGTGGCTGCTGCTGGAGCAAAAATTCAAAGGCTGTGCCCAGTGTCTCTAAACTGTGGGTTCCATTCCAGGAGGAATACGAGGATTCCAGTGGGAACGTGGTGAATAAAAAGACCTACGAAGACCTGAAGCGCCAAGGGCTGCTGTAGCTGTCCCTGGGTGAAGGATCACACACATCTGCAGAGTGAGTGGATGTGGCAGCAGCTCTGACTTCTTCAGTTTCTGGATTTTGTATGTGCATGAATATAGGTTTCAAGGATACTTTATAGTCACTTTCTAGTAAACCCCTTGTGAAAAGCAGGCTCGTGGCATTGTTTTATATTAAAAAATACCTTGAAAAATAAACTCGTTTTAATTTAGGAAGTGCCGAGAGACTTGTCTCCTTTTGTGTGCTGGAAGGAAGAGATTTGATTACAATGTGTTTAAAATGCTTTTTACACAGTTAGAGCTGTCAGAAACTACTCCTTTCATTCCCACTCTGATGGAAATGTTTATGGTGAGGGTTGACTCTCTGTGAAGCACATGGACACTGTATGCCAACAGGTAATGGTCCTGGCTGTAAGCGTGTAGTTTTCTTTGGGCTCCTTTGCAAAACAAACTATCTGGCTTACAGGGCTGCTTTTACCTCGTGTCTGTGTCCCTGGGGAGCTTTGGCTGCTGTGTTTTGCCTGTGTTTTTTCAGGGAATTACCAAGTGAGCTGCGTTCAGGTTGGGCTGGGGGGGACTGCGTGGTGATTTCTCTGGTGCTGCGCTGGCTCAAAGGACCTGGTAGGTTCTTGTGCAGCTCCTCCTGTGGTGCAGGAGGGTGGAGATGGGAACAGAGGTGATTGCTGTGACTTCGGGAGCACCCTTGGCCCCCAGTGCCCTGCTTGTAGATGCCTGTACATACCCCAGGAACTGCAGGTCCATTGTGCAGAGGCCACGTGCATCACACATGGCAGTGGCCCCCCAGTGCCCCGAGCCCCTCTGGTGCAGTGATTGCTCGTGTGACATCTCCAGCCTCACAAGCCCTTTCTCTGTTGCTGTGCAGGGCCATTTGCATCTCCACTGCTGTGGAGCCGCAGGGGATGCTTCCCCTGGGTGGTGGCTGGCAGGGGTGGGGCTGGGCTGCGGGGCCAGTGCTGCAGCACCTGCTCCGAGGTGCTCCAGTGCTGGCAGCGGCTGCAGGGGCAGGAACAGCCAGACAGGTGAGTCAGTGCTGTGAGCTCTTCTCCTTCCCCGGGGGAAGGTTGTTCTGGGATGAGGCCGGGTCAGGCGGGTGTTGTTCCTTGCCTGCCCTGGAGCTGGGCTGGAGTGGCACTGGGCTCGGTAGGGATATCCACAGCTGGTCTGAGTGGTGGCTGCCCTGGTTTGGAAGGTGAGAGGCACAGGCTGGCACTGTCTTCTCTGTCACTGAGTGAAAGGCCTCAGAGGCCGCTGCACAAGCTTTGGCCACTCCAGGTCCTGGGGGAATGGTGACAACCTAAATCATAAAACAGGAGGGGAGTGTTGCAGTTCTCGTTGGAGAACTTGGCCTTGGAGGCTGTTTGGAGTCACATCTCCACTGTTACCTTAGACAAATGTAAAGATTTGGACTGAAAGCAGAGAGACTCCTACAATGGAGAGCCAGGTCACATCTTCACTTTAAGCAGCACCAGTGAACTGCTGTGTGGTGGCAGGTGTGACCGTGTCACCCTGCCTCCTGCTCCCCAGCTGCCTACAGGGCTGTGCTGCCTGCGAGCCCTGGGGAGGGTTGTTGCCCCACCAACAGCTCCTGCAGCTCCCTGGGGCTCCTGTTCCCCGGCAGCCTCCGTGAGTTTGGGGAGTCTCTCAGGAGGGAAGGACTGGTTGTGCAGGGCTGAGCACTGGAGTAGAGCCCACACCTGGAGTGTCCACCCTGCACCTCGGGGGCAGCTCTGACCATTCCTCCCCCTGCCAGGCCCGGGTGCAGCCGCCGGTGGATGACGATGGCTGGTCACCGATGGCTCGTGTCCCCTGCCCAAGGTAATGGGAGCTCTGGTGCAGCACAGAGTGGTGTCAACCCCCATGCTGGGTCTGTCCCTGCCCCAGCTGTGCCAGAAGCCTCCCTGGGGCAAGGGGTGGCTGCTCAGTCACCTGGGGCTCTGGGAAGGTGGGGGGTACCCCTGCTCACCTGTTTCAGGGCTGAGCTGCCTGTGCTGCTTGGGGAGGCTCTTTGGGCTGTGGGTAAAGCAGGCAGCAGATGTGGTGGTCTTGGTCATCCCCACTCCATTCCAGGCCTGCTGCTCTGCATCTTGGCTCTGCACCTCCGTCTCCAGGACTCTCTGGCCGCAGCAGGTGAGCTCTGTACCCGAGGGAAATCTGGGAGCCTGTGGGAAGCAGGGCAAATGCAGTGTGGTGCCGTGGGGATTTTGTGCCTCTCCACTCCAAGCTGTGTTCTGTAGGACAGAGCTGCACTGAGGAACCATTCCTGGAGGTTTTGCCTCTGGAAGAGCCTGTTCTTCCCAGGCAATGTGGCTGGAAGGGGGAGGGAGGGGCTGTAAGTGCTGCTGTGGGGGGCTGCTGGCTCTGACCTGCTTCTTGGGCTCCCAGTCAGTGGCTGCAAACAGGCTGTGTTTGGGACATCCTGTCCCTGACTGCCACCCCCCTTCCAACCCCAGAGGGACAGGTGCTTCCCACAGGTCCCTCTGGACCTCGCTGTGGCCCAGGAAGGGACCCAGGGCTTGCTGAGCGCGGTTTAACTTGTTTTATCCTTCACCAAAGGGGAACTTTGTGTCTTTCAGAGCACAATGCAGTTGCCAACACTGCGGTGGTGGCTGCCAAGAATGTCTCGTTAGTGGCCATGGGCACCAAGAACACTTTGGTGGCCACCAAGAATGCCTCAGTGGTGGCCACAGCTGTCAAGAACACCATGATGGTGGCCACCACCAAGAATGTGGCAGTGGTGGCCAGGAATGCTTCAGTGGTGGCCACAACCAAGGATGCTGCAGTGGTGGCCACAACCAAGGATGCTGCAGTGGTGGCCATCACCAAGGATGCCTCAATGGTGGCCACCAAGAATGCTGCAGTGGTGGCCAGGAATGCTGCAGTGGTGGCCACCACCAAGGATGCTGCAGTGGTGGCCAGGAATGCTGCAGTGGTGGCCACCACCAAGGATGCCTCAACGGTGGCCACCACCAATAATATTGCAGGGGCGGCCACCAAGGATGCTGCAGTGGTAGCCACCAGCCAGAATGCCTTGGTGGTGGCCACTGCCAGCAACACCTCAGTGGCTCCCACCAACACCCCCACAGTAGCCACCAGTAATGTCTCAGTGGCCACCAACACCTCTGTGACTGGTGCAGAAGAGAAAATGGTAAGGAAAGGAATGGAAAGGGGGGCCTTGCTGGGCCATTGCAGCCCTATGGGCAGTGTCTGGTCTGTCGTGAGAGCCAGGAGTGCCATGGGAGCATCTCTGGGGTGGAAGGGGAGCACTGAGGGCATGGTGGGCAGGCAGGGGTGGCTCCTCCAGACAGCGAGGCTGTGGCTGGGGACAGCCCGTGGTGCTGTGAGGAGGCTCTACTGCACAGTGACAGCCTGGCGTGTTTTCCCTTCTCCAGCTCACCTGCCAGAGCTTTCAGTGCTCCGGGGAGAGGTGTTACCAGGATGAAGCCCATGCCAATGGAACAGTCACCTGCCACAATGAGACTTACTGCGAGGTATGGAGACACAGGGGGGCTGCAGTGGGAAAAGCCCTCCCTTTCTGTACCTCAGGAATCCACAGTGCTTTATTAAGTCGGTGTCCATCTCCCATTTCCCCTCTTTCTCCAGCAGTCTGTCAGTCATTTCTGCTCCTTTGTAATGTCACCTCTTCACACTCATTTTACCCTTTGACTCTGCCATTGCAGCTTTATCGTTTCTCCAGCACCAACTACACAGCGGGGTGCAGCAGCAGCTGTGGTGTGGGGCTGTGCAGGACCAACAGCAGCGAGAGCAGGCAGGGCTGTGCCCTGGAGTGCTGTGCCACCCCGCTCTGCCTGCAGCTCAATGCCAGTGCCTACGGTAACAGCCACGGGACATGGATGGGCACAGCCCAGCACCCTGGGGCTCACTCTGTCCTTGCAGCTGGGCGAGGGACAGGGTGGGAATCTGTCCCTGTGTGGCTGTGGAGGGCCCCGTGTGCTGGCACAGCCTCACAGGGCTCCTCGTGTGCCTGCAGGTGACCTGGCACCCACCACTGCGCCGCCTGCGACCACCACCACCACCCACCGACCTCCCCCCCAAAATGTAGGTACCACTCGGGCAGAGGCTGCTGCAGCCACGGGTTCTCTGGGGGCTGCTGGGGTGGCTGAGCTCCCACCTGAGCAGAAAACAGGGAGAGGTCCCTCCTGCATCTGCTTTGTGGGTCAGAAGCTGCCTCTGGAAGGGGAGCAAATCCAGAATGAGCACTGGATGTAGAGAGTCTGTAAGGAGCCCTGTCCATCAGTCCTTATCCTTTTCCATCGGTCCTTATCCCTGTCCATCAGTCCTTATCCCTGTCCATCGGTCCTTATCCCTGTCCATCGGTCCTTATCCCTGTCCATCGGTCCTTATCCCTGTCCATCGGTCCTGCTACCCATCCCAGCGTTTGCATCAGCTCAGGCAGTTTGACTCAACCTCGTGGCTGAGCCTTCCCTCAGCTGCAGGGAGGGCAGAGGACCCACCAGGCTCTGCAGCCCTTTCCTGAACCTAGTGAGGGACAGGGGTTTATCTTTGCAGAGCCCTGATAAGAGGAAGGAAAAGGAGGCTTGAAACATGTTTGCTCTGCTGGTGTTTCAGTAGTTTCCTGCAGCTTCAGATGGGGCACTGATAGTCTTTTATCTCTTGATCGAGAATGCCTGAGACAACACAAATACAGAGGGGGGTGGAGAGGAGCTGCCAGGAGTGAAGGGCTGGCTGAAATACAGTGCTTGCCTTTCAAGTCTGATGGTTATATGGCATCTCCCCTCATCCTCTCTCACAGGGGAAAGTGTGTGCAGCATTCTCCTGTCATGGGGATGGGTGTTTCAAAGGCAGGAAGACCCTCAGTAGATGCACCTTGGGGCAGGACTTCTGTGAGGTATGGCCTGGGGCTGCAGGGCAGGATGGGGCCAAGGATCTGCCACTGTGTACCTGTAATGCAAATACCAAAGGCTTGGCATGACCCTCAGGCTACTGTCTCTCTCCTCCTTCCAGATGAAGAAGATGGGCTTGAATTACATGGCAGGATGTAGCAAAGTCTGCAAGGCTGCCAAACCAGTCTGTGCCAGTGGGATTAAGGCTGCCTGTTACCAGGAGTGCTGCCCAGCCACCCCAAAAGCCAGCTGTCTGAAACTGGATGGCAAAATTCACGTCAATAGCGCTGGGCGGGTGACACTGGCCCCACTCTTGAAGGTCATGGCAGGTGGGGTGGTCTTTCTCCTGAATTACAGGGTCTCTGCTTCCCTCTGGGGGTAGGCAGCCTGCCCTCCTGCAGCAGAGCCCTGCAGTGCTCAGTAGGATCCTGCTGCTCTCTGACTTCGGCCAAGGCCACTATCAAACACTCTCTGTCACGTCCCTGTCGCAGGCACAAGGTGTCTGGGGCCTTCCAGGTGTGCTCATGGGCAGCTGCACACCTTCTGAGGGTCACTGTGCTTTGGCTTGGTGGTTGTCCTGCACAGGACCCTGCTGTTGATCCCAAATCCCAACCCCAAGCTCCTCTCTGCATCCTGCACCTTCTCTGGGCGGGCAAGTCCTGGTGTCTGTTTGGTGTCTTCCTTTTCAGTAAATTTCAGATACTTGAAATTGAGATTCCCCCAGTGTATCCAGAGGGAAAGCACTTAATCTGTGCACTCAGAACGCTACACTGAGGGATTCTGCCCTGCCCTGCCCCAATCCTGTAGGCCTGAGGACCTACAAGCTAATTGCAGATCCTAAGAGCTGTGCAGTGTGTGAGGGACCAGGAATAAGAAGGTGTTAGGTCTCCTTAAAAACCAGAAAATTCTGCTTTGACTGAAGGCACAGGGGCTCCTCTAGTCAATGACCTGCTTGTGGCACAGCCTCCCTGGACCCCCTCTGACCTGTTCCAAACCACTCTGGCAATGAAATGCCTCTTGCCTGGGTGGGTAAAATAGTAACTCAGTGTTTCGTCTCCAAGTCTTAGGCAGGAAAATGGGATGACTCTAAAAGTGTCTCATGTTTTAGACGATCCTGTTTCACATCTGCAGTTCTCTGTTGCTGAAGGCAGAGCCCAGACACGAGCATTAGCCTGTGATGTGAACACCCCCTGGCGCTCCCCCAGCCTGTTCTTGCAGCACACAGAGCTGGTTGGGCAGAATTCCCTGGAGTCCAGGCACTTCCAGTCGTGCACACTCACACGGTGCTGTCCCCTGCTCTGCCCTGCTGCTGCTGCTGGCTCCTTAGAGAAAAGATTTGCAGAACATTAAAACCCGTGTATCAGCCCTCTGGTCGCTGCTGGTGTTTTGAGTGTGGCTGAGTGAACTGTGGAAGGGCAGGAGAGCCAGGCTGGGCAGTTTGGGAGCCTTGTGTGCTCTCCCACAAAGAAGGCTCTGTGCTGCCAGCCCCGACGGGCACTGCCAGCCCTGCCGTGGTGCTGCTGCCTGAGCAGTGACGGAAACGGATGTGGAGCTGGATGGAAAACGCCTCACTGTGCCACAGCCAGCCCTTCCCACGTTACAGCCCCTGCTGTGGCACAGCAAAACCACAGGGCGTGTGTTCGGCTTGTTTCATAGCCGTGGCAAGTGAAAACAGGCTGAAAACTGGGGTTCTTCTGTCCTAAAAACATCCCCCAGCATCCCGTTTCTTTGGAAGGCTTGGTGCTTACAGCAGCTCTTTCAGACTGTTCTGTCGCGGGTGCTGGAGGGGGGAGATTCTGCAGGGCTGTCACTCACAGAGACCACTCGGATTTCCCCTGTCTCTGGACCCACATCCCCTACGCCTGCAGAAGGAGCTGATTTAGGCCGAATTCTGTCTCTCCAGCACAAAAGACTGGTGACGTTTTACAGCACCTGCTCCCACACCCCGTACTAATTTATTTGCATAATAATAACCTGGCATCTCAGAACGCTGGCTCCTGTGCTGGGCTGTCTGCAAATCCAACAACAACAACAACAATAATATAACAAAACAATAACAATATAATAAATAATAACAATAAATAATAACAATAACAATAAATAATAACAATACAATAAAATAATAACAATATAACAATAACAAAATAATTCAAGGTGCCACTCAAAAAAAAAAAAAAAAAAAAAGGCATCTCGGAATTTCCCTTGGAAATTAACTTTTTCCGTGCCTGTCAACCCCAAGAGCTTCTTCCTCTCCCTCTGCCCTTCCTGCCGGGAGGGGGTGGCCGTGCCTCCCCCGCCGCCCGCATCCCTCCGTGCAGCATCCGCTCGGCCGCCGTCCCTGCCGGCCGCGGTCCCTCCCGCCCCGTTGTTTCCGCCGGCTCCCAGCCCCGCCCGGTGCCGGCCCCGGTGGGCAGGGGGGTGCTCCTGGGGCTGGGGGGGACGTGTCGCACCGTGTCGCATCGTGTCGCGACAGCCGCGCTGAGCTCGCAGCCGCCGCCGCCGCCGGGGGAGCCGCCGGGTCCCGGCCCCGGCCCCGGGCAGCGCCGGGGAGGAGATGGACCAGTCTGTCGCCATCCAGGAGAGCCTGGCCGGGGGGGAGACCTGCCGGATCGTATCCTTGGATCGGCCCCCGGTGGTGCGGGGCGGCGGGGCCGCTCTCCCCGCTCCCTCCGGTTTGTCCCCTCTGCTCCTTCCAGCTGTCCCCGCTCCCTCCGGTTTGTCCCCTCTGCTCCTTTCCAGCTGTCCCCACTCCCTCCGGTTTGTCCCCTCCGCTCCTCCCAAATGTCCCCACTTCCTCCGGTTTGTCCCCGCTCCCTCCGATCTGTCCCCACTCCCTCCAGTTTGTCCCCACTCCCTCCGATCTGTCCCCACTCCCTCCAGTTTGTCCCCACTCCCTCCAGTTTGTCCCCACTCCCTCCGGTTTGTCCCCACCGCTCCCTCCGGTTTGTCCCCGCTCCCGCCCGGTCTGTCCCCACTCCCTGCCGCTGTCCCACCGTTCCTTGACCCACGGCCGCAGGCGGTGCAGGGTCTCCTGCCCGCGGGGGACAGCGCAGAGAGCCGCCTGCTGGGCCTGGTGGAGCACCGAGGGCAGCACGCGTGAGTGATGGAGCGGGGAGGGCAGGGAGAGCATCCCAGAGAGATGGGAGCATTGTGTGTCTCTCACGGGGAGAGCATCCCAGAGACAGGAGCTCTGTGTGTCCCTCATGAGCAGAGTATCCGAGAGGGACACGAGCTCTGCGGGTCCCTCAGGAGCCACCTGGGAACCCACTACCATCCCAAGACTGAGCCGGGGGCAGTGGTTTGAAAGCAGGATGCCTTGATGCTATGGGAGGTCAGTGAGAAACCCCAGGCCTGTGAGCAGCTCTGCTCTGTTCTGCCGGTAGTGTGAACATGTTATTTAAGTGATGGGGTGAGCGGGTGGGTGGGGACGTGGTCGAGAAGTTACTCTGGGGGTTGTACAACAGTGTGCTAGCAGGTGCTGCTGGGTGGGATGGGGTCTGTGTGTGCTTGCAGACGTGCCAGCACTGAGGAGGCTTTGCCTGCTCTTGCTTGCAGGATCTATGTGTACACTCACAGGAGGATGGCCATCACAGCCGAGGATGTCTGGCTGGAGAGAGTGATCCCCATCACAGATGGCTTTTCAGTGGAAGAAGGTACTGAAACACTGGTGGCTCAGTGGCTGCCTCCAGAGAAGAGGATGAAGGGGGTTGGAGTCCCTATTTAGTTGTTCTACTTCCTGAAATTTGGGATCTGTTCTGCCTTACGGGTTTTTTTCTTCAATTTGTAATCCCTGGTGACACTTGTGTGTCACATGGCATTGCTGGCAGGGCCATGAAAGGTTCAGAGCACCCCTGTGTCCCACCAGGCCGCAGCCACAGCCCCTGCCCAGCAGGTTTGCTCTGCTGGCTCAGTTCCTGCAAGGAGCTTTTGGGGCTGGAGGAACTCGCTGAGCTCGCTGTCCTCAAAAGTATCAGCACAGGCTGCAAATCTATTGCTTAGCTTTCAACTGAACTTTGTTTTACTTTTGCAGTTGTACTTGACAGTGACCTTCACGTCATTGGTGAGTTCTGTGATTGCTTTAGTTGCTCTGGGCCCTAAGCCAGCTGCACACAGTGGGGCAGGAGTGGGACACTTGTCCTGGGGGAGCTTCCCAGGGTGAGGGAATCGTGTCCTGCTGCTCTTGGGGCACTTGCCATGCTGTTGGCTGTGGTTATTTAGTGCTAATGAGCATCGTCGGCCCCATTCAACCAAGGGAATGATTTTTCCAAATGCTTTTAAACTGCTACTGAGAGATCAATTATTGTCACTGAACGAACAGGCTAAAAATTATTAAAAATGGTCGGGTTTATGTTTTTAAATGGCATTCTCATGTAGAATGTTAGAACATAATAAGAAGGCATGGGGAGATGCTGCTGGAGGCTGCATGCATGTGTGCACCCACTGCTGCAGAGTGGAGAAATTCTGTTCCTGAAGGGTTGGCAGCACGACCCACGGGAGCTCTTTCTCCTGCTGCCCTCAGGCTCTGACGTGACTGTCCAGATCAGCTCAGCAGAGGACCGGCTGATGGTGCGGCTTCCCTTCGGCTCCCACACGCGCACCTTCCTGCAGGAGCTCAGCAGGTGCAGCCCAGGTACGAGCTGGGAACGGGGCTTTTGCCCGTCTCTTCTGGGCGTGCCAGAGCAGCGTTTGGCCGTGCTGAGCCTCCCTCAGCACTGCCCCCTTCGCCCGTGCCGATCCCGCCCCGCCACAGCGCTCGGCGGCGACTGTCGGGGTGTTTTTGCGGGGCCGAATGGGCTCCCGGGGGCGGTCCGGGGCGGTCCGGGGCGGGCTCTGGGGCCGGTCCGGGGCCCGTCCGGGGCAGGGCAGGGGCCGGGCAGGGGCGGCCGGTGTCGCCGAGCTGCGGCGATGTCCTCGGGCGGGCGGCCCCGCCGAGGTGAGCGCGGGGACCCGCCGGGGCGGGCAGGGGGGCCGCGCCGCCCGTCCGGCGTCTGTCCGGGGAGGCGAGGCCGGGGCCGGGGGCGGGAGGAGAAGGGGCAGAGCCAGGCACGGCTCCAGATGTGCCCCGGGGGCCGCCCCGCCGTGGGCAGCGGGAGCGGAGCCGCCGGCGATGGGCGATGCTCGCCGGGACCGCCCGGGCTCCGCGTCCCGCTCTGCAGGGTGCGCAGGGTGTGAGAAGATGCAGAGCTAAAGCCATTCCTGGAAGGCAGTGCGGGGTTCGGAAACAGTGTGTTGCCGTGTCTGCCGTACCCTGTGTGGTTTAGGCTGGGCTCGTCTCCTTGCACGAAGGCTGATTTAATTCTCACCTTTGGACACTAAGCATGGATCCTACTTTATCCAGGAGATATGATACGTTTCCCTGCTGTAGAACAGCACTATTATGTCACTGCACATTCTTCACGGGAATGACTTTATTACTTCTTAAATCTCACTTAACTACGAATCCTGTCTGATCGAGACCTGCTGTAATATCTGCACATATCTCTGTATTTCTGCGCTCAGTTCAATTATTGAACAAGGTGATTATTCTGCTTCAGAGTGCTACTGTGTAGATCCCTCTGCCTAGATACACATTTATGTAAAGGAAACAACCCTTTTCCAGGGCTAATCTCTTTCTTAGGAGAATCCTACCTAAAGCTGATTTCCACCCATCAGGTTAGATTGCAAGGTGTGATGTGTGACTGTGATCTTTGGATCACGTAGCCGCTGTGTCAGCAGCAGGCTCACACCTCTTTCCATTCTGCATTAATGCCTTCTGCGTGCTGGTGAGTGGCATCATCCCATGTGGATAATAAAACTTGGGATTCTGCTCCCTTTCTGGCACAAAAGTAGCCATTGTCCTTTGAGGTGAAAGTTTGGGTTGGTTCCTATCACTCTCAAGGGACGCTGCATGGCTGTTTATCGTCAGAGCTTGCAGACATCCAAGGAGCACTGGTTGAGAACTCAGTGCCCACGGAGAAAACACTGTGTCCCATCTCCCTGGGCCCAGGGCATCTCTGTGTGCTCCTGCTCAGTGCTGTGTGACTCGGGCTCTGTGATCTGCAGCAAGGCTTGAGTCATGTGCTCTTCTGCACCCAAGCTCTGATAAATCCTCTTACATGGTCTATTCTCAGAGGGTTCTTGGGCAGAAGAGGTTTTCCAGGCTGAGAATTTGGCCACTTCTTGCCATCTGGTTTGTATCCCAAGGGCCTGGGTGAAGTACTGCGAGTTCTATTTCTGGTTTGCACTCTTGTCCTGCAGAATGTTCTATGACAGCAAAAACATCTTAATTTTTTCTGGGTTGTGCTTGAAGGAGAAGCTCAGCTGAATGCTTAGAAGCTGACAATCTTAACAATTTCTACATCATCATTAGATTTGTGTGCTAAGGAGTATTATCTTAAGATTGCTGTTTCTGCATCTTAAACACAGAGACCCACCCCTAGAATCCTCTTTTTTAACTGTTATTTTGCCACTTTAAGGAGCAGAATGTTGTAACTGAAACAAAATACTGAAAGACTTGGTCAAATTTTCTTAAGGTGGTGTGATGTGGTTAGTGTCACACCTGTGGTGAGTTAGATTTGTGTGGTAGCAGCCCCATTACTGTTTTAGGAGTGTGCAGTTTGACTGAGGCAGATGTTTCTGCTGAGGTTCAGTGGGTCCATGGGGTGACTCTGTACTGCCCAGCCTCAGTGGCAGGAGACACCTGTGCCTTGCTGGGTATTTGCAGGCGGGTAGAAACCCTCTAAATGGTACTGTGGGGTCTGTTTGTTTGTTTTCCCTTTTTCTTCATTGCTTTGTACTTCCTGTCTTGCTTCAGAAAGGAAAAACCTTTTATTAACATAGATTTTTCAGATTCCTGGGGTAAAGCCCTGGATTTTGTGCTGCTAAGTCCTACTTTGGCTTAGCTGTAAGGGAGAGCCAGCAGCAAGTGCTCCCACAGCAGGCAGTGGTTCTACTGCTCTCTGTGGCTTCTGTCTTCCTCGGCAGAGGAAGCTGCATCATCACAGAACAGTTGGGTCAAAAGAAGCTAAAACTATCAGATAACTGAAAGAGAAACTGTGGGGCACTTTGTTTTTCCACACAAATCTAAATTGTATTCTGCCCACATATTTTTGCCAGTGTATGCATAAGCATGTTGATAAATTGAAGAATACTTTGTGTTTAAAGTGATACTTTTTTTTTTTTTCCCCAAAAGTGGTTGGCTCTGAAGGTGTCAAACAGAATGGAAAAAAGGCTGCATTCAGTGAGAGCTGCAGCCAGGACAGCACTGACAGAAGCTCTCCCAGGTACGGGGTCTCACGTGGTGTGCAGCTGAAGGGAGCTGTGCACATCAGCATTTTGTGCAAGGTGGAGTGAGGAGTAGCAGTGGTGGCCACATTTCTATGCCAGTTTAGCTGTGCCTCCCTCCTCAGAGGAGCTCTGTGACAGTAAACACAGAGAGCACCAAAGCTCTGGGTCCTGGCTGAGTGTGTGGAGTGAAGGATGGAATGACCTGGAGGGCAAATTGGTGGCGCTTTGATATCTAGAGGAAGAAACAGAAAGTGCCGAGGGCTCTCTGAGCTTCCTGGTGATCTGGGTTTCCTGGACACTGAGAGGGGAAGCTGGTGCTCCTGGTGACAGCTCTGCACCCCCACATTGCAGTCGTGCCACCAGTTCCATCAGCTGGCCCCGTGGTCTGTCAGTGCACAGAGGTGGGGGGACTAGAGCAGGAGCTGGCAATTTTTGAGATGAGAATCTACAGATCCAAGTTAAAAGAGAGAAAAGTTCAGCATAAGCGTGCTGTCAAAATATTAGTGGAAATTTCATCCCAGTCCCTCAGAGACAGCCCTGCTAGTGCCCTACTTGAGAGTATTTTGGCTCTCTAGGGGGACAGGACCTGCTACCATTGTTTATTTTGAATTCAGAGAGCTTTGGCTCGGGGCCTCTGTATCTCATAGATACACTCTTAAAATGTTACAGTTTTATTTTCCAGTTCCCAGGACTTTGTGGACCCTGCTGCATATCCTTCAGAGCCTGTCTGTGTGCTGTCCTTGGCACGGGCGTGCAGGTTCTGACCTTACATTTATACCATCCACTCGCTGGTGGGAACTCCCAAGCTCTGGCATTATTCCTGTTGCAAAAGCATTTTGCAGAACCAGGAGATACAAAGTAAAACCACCTCTTCCTCCACCCACTCTGGGCAGAGCTGGAAGTTTTCCACCAGGAGGCTTTTTAAACAAATGCAGTTCTTCATTCCCCAGCTGAGGTCAGAAGGGCTGAGCAGAGGCACCAGGAAATGAGATTTCCATCTGGTTGCTGATGGAAAGGTATACAGGTTTTGTATCAACATCTATTTGTGAACAAGGCCTGTTCTGCATTGACAGGCTGCACCAGGATAGTGAAAACCATTTGTTATTTCATTAAGTTAAACTGGTTTTGTCTCGAGATCTGAACCCTGCTAAGAAATGCTCATTTCAGCCTTGTTGGCTTATTCCAAGTGTTATCTGTCTTTACTGAACAGACAGAAAAATGTGAATCAAGGCCTTGGTGGCAGAAATAAGTTGGGATGTGTGGATAGCCTGGACTTCATCTGCAGCTTTGCTTTCCCTTGCAGGCAAAACAAAGTCAAGTCTGAAGCGAGAAGTGAACGGGTCCGGCCCTCCCACGTCATGGCTTCGAACAAGGGCTCGATCTTATCAGAACCAAAGTTTGGACTAAGAGATACTATTGTTAAATCTCAGCTTGTACAGATGGAGGATTCCTACACACACATCCAGAACTACAGGTAATCGTCATTCCTGAGAAGAATGGGTTGTAAGTTAGCATAGTCTGTCAGAATAATTACATACTGTGTCCCCACAAACAGGAAACTGTAGAAAAGTATGATCCATACTTTCCAGAATAGTTTTCTTTCATCATTTAGGCATTAGCAAAGCAGAATTTCATTCATGTCTCTGTCAAGGTTCTTGTGGAGAAAATGGGCTTTTTGAAATTGCTTTTTTCTCTGCTTATTTCAGACAGTGTCTGGAAATGCATCACCTCTGTGCACTCCAGCCTTCTCCCTCTCCACTTCTGTCCACTACTTATCCATGTAGTTGTTCCAATAAGCTCATAAAAAAAGACCCTGGGCAAAATATATAATTAGGACCAAAACTTTACTGTGCTTGAAATCATTTTATGCAACTCATTTTGGGAATTTACCATTTCAAACTGCTACTGCACAGCTGCAGTCTTATGTTTATTTATTTTTCTTTAATACTGTGTGTCTGTGTATCACAATATGTGTCCTCCTGTAAAGACATCGCTGTTAAATCATTTAAGGGGTTTAAACTTTGTCACATTTTCCTCATTTCCCTGGGAAACATGTTGATTGCACGTGCCATTAAGTACCTGGCTAAGAGCAGTGGTATTTCCTGTGCTCTGCAGTTTGCAGCTCTGGGATTCAGTGCCTGTCTTTGCAGGGTTTTTGTCGGGACGTACAACGTGAATGGTCAGTCACCCACAGAGAGCCTCCAGCCTTGGCTGGGCTGTGATGCTGAGCCTCCAGACATTTACTGCGTGGGGTGAGTGTCCCTCCTGGGCCTGTTCTCCCAAACCTGGGCTGTGCTGGTGTCTCTGTCACATGGAGGAGCTCTGCCAGGACACCACAGGGATGTTGGCACAGGACAGGTGTGTGCACAACCAGAAAGGGCTGTTGGTCTGGTAGGGTTTGGCCTCTCAGTGTTACTAAATCCTTAGTGCCATTTGATGTAATGCTGGCAGTAATTTAGCTTTACATTCAGCATACCTCTGCAATCAGCATAACTGAATTTGAGTTTCCAGTTATAAATAGACTATAAATTGATTTAGTTCTTTCCCAGAGGAAAGGGCTGGAGAGTTATAAACAAGTGCATGCATCCATGGGTTCCTTCCTCTAACACAGTTTCCAGGAGCTTGATCTGACTAAAGAAGCCTTCTTTTTCAATGACACACCGAAGGAAGAGGAATGGTTTAAAGCTGTAACTGATAGTCTTCACCCAGATGCCAAATATGCAAAGGTAAATGTGGCTTTTGGGGAGGTTTGAGTGTGGAATCATTTTCCACTTGGGCCTCTTTTCCCTTTGCTTTCTCTCGTTCTCAATGGCTGTGTCTTCCAGAGGCTCGTGGTCTGCAGGCTCTGCAGGTGCTGTAGGTAGTGTTGCTGTGCAGGTGCTGAGGCAGGGGCAGGACCAGGGCCAGGCTTCCCCACAATAAGGGAGCTCCTGCTGTCTTGGGGGGGGAAATTCTGTAGCTTCTTCCATGTCTGTCTCCACAATGCATGGTGGAATGAGTTGTGAAGGTATTTTGGTAGGAATACTGCTTATGTTTTGGCTCCTGCTCCTTAGATCTGCTTCATCTCTCGCCTCTGTTGTTGAAGGGAAGTTCCTTTCATGGGCTTATCCTTGTGCTGTAGCTCCTGCTTTGGGATTTAACTTCCTTTACTGGGCTGTGGTGCCTGTGTCCTGATGCATCAGATGAGCCTGGAACTCTCTTCTTGGTGCCCCACGTTCTGGATGGGGAGCTTTGTGCCTTCTCTCAGCAAACCTCTTCCATTCCAGCATTTAATGCACTGGGGTCTGTTTTCCAGGTGAAACTCGTGCGGCTGGTGGGAATTATGCTCCTGTTGTACGTGAAGGCAGACCTTGCTTTGAACATCTCTGAGGTGGAAATTGGGACTGTGGGAACTGGAATCATGGGGAGGATGGTAAGAATGCACAAGAAAGGGTGAGATTTGGAAGAGTCCCTCTTCTTGGTTGTACTTCCAGCTGAGGGCTGTGGCTGCCTTTAGAAGCAGATAACCCTATCCCTGTGCTGGCTTAGGGCACTGTGAGAGGGAATTGCCATGTGCTTGCCAATGCTCAAAGCAGTAATCCCTGACTGGCATTTTCAGCCTTTTCCTTCCTCTGGAATCAAACAGCCTGCCTCAAGGTCTTCTGGTTTTTGCACTGCCAGTAACTCATTTGTGGATTCACCTGCGGTGCAGAAGCTTCTGACCAATGTCTTTGTCTTTCAGGGTAACAAGGGTGGTGTTGCCATCAGGTTTAAATTCCACAACACCGGCATGTGCATTGTGAACTCTCACCTCGCAGCTCACATGGAGGAATACGAGCGGAGGAACCAGGACTTCAAAGACATCTGCTCTCGGATGCAGTTCTGCCAGTCGGACCCAAATCTGCCCCCTCTCACCATTGGCAAACACGAGTACGCTTCCCATCCGGCTGTGGGAATCGTGGGATGTGGCAAGAGAGCACCTTTGTGGATGTGCTGGGGTTGAGGAAGGGGGCCCAGTGACCACAAAGTCAGCTGGAAGGGCCAGAAATGCTTTACCTGGTTTGGAGAGTGCTCACCCTCATGGTTCTGACAGGCTGCTTGTTGCCTTGTGCTCTCCTATGCCTTGCTCTGTTCTCAAGAATGGAATGGGACAGTAATAAGCACTGACTTCCCCACCTGTGGAATTCAGTCAGTGTGGAACAGTAACAGCACCAGTTGCTAAGGGGTAGTGACAAACATGAAGAACAGTCATTAATAATGGCAAAGGTAGAAAATGTACCTTCTCTTTCAAGTGCTCACTCTGGGGAGAGCAGCCACTGCACCCACTGGGTTGTGATGGGGAGAGCTCTGGGGCAGCCTCAGGCCTCTCTGCACAGTGCTGGTGTATGTTCTCTCTCAGTGTGATCCTGTGGCTGGGGGACCTCAACTATCGGCTGGAGGAACTGGATGTGGCCAAAGTGAAGCAGCTCGTAGAGGAGAAAGCATTTCCAGAGCTTTGCCAGTACGACCAGGTACTGATGTCTCACCTGCCTGTGCATGGTGCTGAGGGTGCACGATACAAAGTGCATGACTTCTCAGCCTTCTCTGTGCTCAACATCTCCTTTTTAGCCCCTGTGGGAATTGTGCATCTGAAATGAAATTTTTCCTCTTTTCTTCTTTTGTAGCTGAAGAGGCAGATGAAGGCAAATGCAGCCTTTGAAGGCTTCACAGAGGGAGAGATCTCTTTCCAGCCAACATACAAGTATGATGCTGGCTGTGACGACTGGGACACAAGGTACAGTGACCCCCTCAGATGTGATGCCACCACAGGAAACCCTGAGTCTCTGGGAGAGCCGAGTTACTGCACCTGAACTGTGCCTGGAAGCTGTGTTTTTTTCCCCTCTGTTTCAGTGAGAAGTGTCGTGTTCCAGCGTGGTGTGATCGGATCCTCTGGAAAGGGCAGAACATTGCCCAGCTGAGCTACCGCAGCCACATGGCTCTGAAGCTCAGTGACCACAAGCCAGTTAGCTCCGTGTTTGATATTGGGGTAAGCACATCAGTGCTGAAGGGAATAACTCTGCTGACCTTGTCCTCTCTGTGGGGAGGGAGGAGAGAGGCTCTCCTGCTTTTATGGCATCCCCAGAGAACAATGGCTTGAAAGGTGGGCTGGATCAGATACAGAGATGGGATTGTTGGTCATAGTAAGCAAGGGCTGTGGAAATGATACTCCAAGTTAAGCAGGACAATGCCTGAGTATCTGTCGGTGTTCTCTGGGAACACAGCAGTGCATTGTCAAACCTTTTCTTTTTTTTCTGAGAACAAAAAGGCTGATCCAATACTGACTGAGTGGCTCTTGTTAGTTATGGCAAAGTCCTTGACTGTTGGATCCTGAGAAGATACTGGAGCATTACTGCTCCAAGTGGCTCTGCCCACTACCTGGGTTCCATGCTCTAATGTGCTGCTAAAATCAACTCACTTCCCGTGCTTCCAGCTGTGCCCCAGCTGTGCTGCAGAGGCACAGCAGATGCCAGCTGGTGCTGTGTGTGTCCTTTCCAGGTGAAGGTTGTGAATGAGGAGCTCTATCGAAAAGCCTTTGAGGAAATAGTCCGTTCCTTGGATAAGCTGGAGAACGCCAACATTCCCTCCGTGACGCTCTCCCGCAGAGAGGTGGGGCATGGTCCTGTACCAGCACTCCCTGAAGGAACTGAGCAACCCTAGACCCCAGCAGTAGGAGATGGATTTTAGAGCCTGGGGTCTGGTTCCAGAAAGTAGAATATTTTGACTTCCAGCTGCTCTCCGTTTACAAGCCCCAGGAATCTTCGTTCCTGTTTAGGTGCCGTTAAATTCCATTCACAGCCCAAGGCTGCAAGGCAGGGTGTGTCACTCCCTGAGGTGGGGAGAGAGAAAGTAAAAGGTGGTTTGTGACCCTTGCTCTGACCTGTTCTTTGAAATGTAAAACGTAAAATCTGAAGGATTTGGAGAAGGTCAAAAACCAGCATTTGTTTTGTGTGCAGGGGACTATAAAGATGAACCCAGGAGACATTTGAAGCTACAGCTATCCCATTCTCAATTTCACTGTGGTTATTTGAGGGGAGCATTTGTTTTAAAGGGCCCACTGATGCAAAGGACTTTGGCATTCAGAATAAGCAAGTGTGATCCTCTGGAGTCCTTGAAAGAGAGGGGATGTGGGAGCAAAGGGTTAATATCGATGTCTTGCTGCTTAATGATTAAACCATGGGAAGGGAATTGCTGCTGGGGCTGGGCAAGGCAGAATGGCTGATGATGTTGACTGACATTTGTTTCTAGATCCATTTTAAGGATGTTAAATACATGCAGCTGCAGGTTGAGAGGTTTACAATCCGCAATGGCCAAGTGCCCTGCCAGTTCGAATTTATCACCAAACTAGACGAGGAAACCTACTGCAAGGAGTGGCTCACTGCTAATCCCAGTAAGGGCTTCCTGCTCTCAGGTGAGCTCCCCCTTGTTTGTCTCATGTTGGTGAGCTGATATTGTCCACTTCTGGCTTAGTTCTCTGCTCTTCTGAGAGTGCTGAGCCTGTTTGCAGGCTGTTGGTTTAATACCAGTTGTTTTTTTATCATCTTCTGGCAGATGCTGAGATCACAGTTGAGCTGGAGGTGTTTGTTAATAAATCAACAGCTACTTGCTTAAACTCTGGAGAGGAAAAACTTGAAGATATCTTGGTCTTGCATCTCAGCAGGGGGAAGGATTATTTTCTGTCTGTAACAGGCAACTATTTGCCAAGTTGCTTTGGGTCTCCCATCCATACGCTGTGCTACATGAGGGAACCGATCCAGGACATGCCAGCAGAATCCATTCGGAGACTTGTGAGTTAAAGACAAGATTCCCTTCTAAACCCACAGGAGCCTTTAAAACCCTTGTTATTAACAAGCCTCAATTCTCGGGTATAAGCTTTATGAAGTATTTTTGCTGAGCTGTATAAGAACTTGCCCAGCTTTTTGTTTGTCTCCCCTCCCCACACTGCCCTCCCTCAGACCCTGATGCCACTAGAGAAGAGTGAGGATCCTGATCTTGCTCAAGCTGAAAAGCCCATGGACATCCCAAAAGAGCTGTGGATGATGGTGGATCACTTGTACCGCAATGCGTCCCAGCAGGTTGGCAGTGTTTGTACTGAAAACACAAAATGGGTTGTTTGTGTTAGGTTTAGTTTTGAAGAAGATACCAGTCACAGCAGGGACTGTGAGCTGTGGGTGTTTGGCCATCAGAGATAAGTGATCCTGGTGCCTCAGGTTGCACTGTTTGGTGTTGGTGCCCCTGTCTGTGTGCAGGCACCAGCAGTGCCACAGCCTGATTAGAGCTGCTTATGGTAAGACTTATCTGATAACCTCCAATTTGGAAGGATTTTCCAGGCAGATTATTAGAATGTTGCTCTATTTACCCAAAACCCTTCTGTTTTCCTTGGACTGACCAAGGGTTGTCTTTGCAGGAGGACCTGTTTCAGCAGCCAGGCCTCAGATCCGAATTTGAGCAAATCCGAGACTGTTTGGACAAGGGAATGTATGACACCTTCTGTATCCTTTTAGGTGATGTCCAGGAGGGCTCACTGTGCTGCAGTGGTCAAAGCTGAGAGAGGTTTCTAAATTGCTGCCTCTCCCCCTGGGGTAGCTGAACTCTGCCCTTCTTGTGGCTCTGAAAGCCTCTGCTGGCTCCTCGTGATGCTGATGAATTTCACAAGTGCCTGACTGCCAACAGCAGCAGCTCACCATGTGTGGCCCTGGGGGTTAACCCAGAGCTGTGAGCAGCAGGAGGAGTTCGTGGAGACCTAAGCAAAGGTCCATGTTTCAGCAGGAATAGGACCAGCCTAGACCCCACTGCGCTTGCCTCTTCCTTAACCACGTTTGGCTCAGTGGGCAGCAACCACTCGGTGGCAGAAGCCCTGCTGCTGTTCCTGGAGAGCCTCCCCGAGCCAGTCATCTGCTCCAGGTTCTACAACACCTGCCTGGAGAGCGCCAGCAACTACGGGCTGAGCAGCCAGGTATCCCCAGCTTCCCTGATTTTGGAGGGAGGGGAGGCAAACTGTCCTCTGCCACACCACTCGCAGGGTTTTGCTCTCAGTAGCTCAACCATGTGGTCATAGGAAGGCTCTGGAATTGGTGCTGCTGGTTTATGACGAGCTGCTGGCACTTGCAGACAGAGGGAGAGGGTAAAGCTGGAAGCCTTTGCTGTGCCTGCAGTATAAATGTGGTGTTTGTTCCCCTCCTCAGATTATCTCCAGCCTGCCGGTGTGCCACAAAAATGTGTTTGAGTATCTGATGGCGTTTCTACGGGAGCTGCTGAAAAACTCGGGGAAGAACCATTTGGATGTGAATATTCTTGGTAAGGCAATGCAAATAACCTCTCTGCTCAGAGGGGTGGCAGGACATTCCCACCCCAGGGCAGTCTGCACTGCCCTCAAGCTTCCAACAGTCCATAGGAAAGCCTGGAAAAGTGACCCAGAGATGTGGGAGTCACGAGCTTTATCCCATGCTAGGCACTCTCTCCCAGGGTTGGGGTTGGGATTGGGTTGGGATGGGGATTGGGGTAGGGATGGGAATTGGGCTGGGGGTTTGGGAGTGTGGTTGGGTTTGGGATCGGGGTTGGGATGGGGGTTGGAATGTGGGTTGGGGATCGGATTGGGGCAGGGATTGTGGTTGGGATGGGAGTTGGGGTTGGGATGTGGATTGGAATGTGGGTTGGGTTTGGGATTGGGGTTGGGATAGGAGCTGGGGTTGGGATTGGAGTGGGGATGTGGGTTGGGATTGGGGTATGGATTGGGATGGGGATTGGGATGTGGGTTGGGATCAGGGTTGGGATTGGGATGGGGGTTGTTATGGGGGCTGGGATCGGGTTTGGGATGTGAATTGGGATCAGGGTTGGGACCAGGGTTGGGATATGGATTGGGGTTGGGTTGGGATGTGAATTGGGATGGGGTTGGGATGTGGGTTGGGATCAGGCTTGGGATGTGAATTGGGATGGGGTTGGGATGTGGGTTGGGATTGGAATGTGGGCTGGGATAAAGGTTGGGATCAGGGTTGGGATGTGGATTGGGATTGGGTTGGGGTTGGAATGTGGGTTGTGGTTGGGATTGGGGTGGGGATTGGGGTTGGGATATGGATTGGGCTGTGAGTTGGGATCAGGGTTGGGATGTGAATTGGGATGGGGTTGGAATGTGGGTTGGGGTTGGGATTGGGGATGGGATATGGATTGGGATTT
>JAWWTY010000059.1:2638048-2669453 GCA_035222235.1 Margarornis squamiger
TGTGAATTGGGATGTGGGTTGGGATGTGAATTGGGATGGGGTTGGGATGTGAATTGGGATGTGGGTTGGGATCAGGGTTGGGATGTGAATTGGGATGGGGTTGGGATGTGAATTGGGATGTGGGTTGGGATGTGAATTGGGATGTGGGTTGGGATCAGGGTTGGGATGTGAATTGGGATGTGGGTTGTGCTGTGGGTTGTGCTGTGGCTGGCGGCACAGCCCCTGCCAGCCCACTGCCCTCACCGTGTGTCCCCCCGGGTGTCCCGCAGCCAGCGTGTTCGGGGGGCTGCTGCTCCGTCCCCCCGCGGGGCAGCCGAGCCCCGACATCGCCGACAAGAGGAAGGCCCAGCAGTTCCTGCAGCAGTTCCTGCTCAGGGAGGACAACCCCCCCGACCCCTCTCCGCCTCACCCCACCTTTTAGATACATAATTCCTGTAAAAAGTCTCCGTTTTGTACATTACATCACCCGTTTGGTTTGGTTTGGTTTCCCCCTCTTTTTTTGGATATCCCAGTGTTTTATACAACCCCTTGAAGGCCAGACCCCTGATGACGCTGTAAATGACATAAAACCCCCTAAACAACCCAACAATACAAAAGTTGCTCTTTACACCGCTTGTCTTCTGCCTCGTTTGAAAACTCGGGGTGTTTCTTTGGGTTTTTTTGGACTCATTTAAATATAACTTACACCGCGCTCCTCCCGTCCGCCAGGGGGCGCCAAGCGCCGCTCCGCCCCTTCCCGTGATGCCCCGCGGCGCTCCCGGCGTGCGGCGCGCGGCCGGAAGCGGAAGTGGAGCGGCGGCGATCATGGTGGCGCTGGGGCGGGGAGGGAGCGGCCGGCGGCGCCCGGTGAGGGGCGGGACGGCCTGAGAAAGGGGCAAAAAGGGGTGTCGGGGGGGCCTCCAGCGCCGAGCGCCGCACCGGGAGATGCCCTGCGAGGCGCCGCGGAGGGAGCGGGTAGCGCGGCGCTGGGGGTGGGGAAGGCGGCGCTCGGCCCGGCCTGGTTTGGCTTGGCTTGGCCCGGCCTGGCCCTGCGGAGCCGCCTGACCTCCCTCTCCCGGTCCCGCCGGCCCTGGTTGTGTTTGCAGATGAGCCGCTGCGGCCGGAGCTCGCGGTAGCGCGGAGGGAGGCGCGGAGCCATGGGCGAGAACAGCCCCGAGGGCAACGTCGTCTACTATGAGGTGGAGGAGGACGATTTGGCCCAGGATGACAGCATGATGAGGTTTGCTGACAAAAACGGGCTCGTGCCCTCCTCCTCCGGGACGGTCTATGACAGGACAACGGTGCTCATCGAGCAGGACCACAGCGTGCTGGAGGATGAGGAGGATGAAGGACAGTGCGGGGATCACTTGCCTTTTCTACCGGAGGGTCACGAAGAAGGATTTCATTTAATAGCAGATCATGAAGGAATGTCCCAGGGTTACGTGCAACACATTATCTCTCCAGATCAGATTCACCTGACAATAAATCCTGGTTCAACCCCCATGCCGAGGAACATCGAAGGAGCAACGCTCACTCTGCAGTCTGAGTGCCCAGAAACCAAGCTTAAAGAAGTGAGTAGCCAAGGGGGGCTCTGGGGTTTGTACTTCTTGTCAGTGGTTTTCACCTGGTGACCTCAAAGGGTTTGAAAATGTGGTTTTTCCCAAAGCTGTTTGCCAGGGGAGTGGCAGGAATTTTGCTCGTTCTCCAGGGGTTTTGTGAAGTGGAGTGAGTTGCCCTCCACTAAATCCGTTCTGGCAGTCCCTTTTCTCTCTGACGCCTCGTGGGAACCTGCCAGGAGGCACTTTGTGACACTGGATGGCAGAAGGGTGTGGCACTGACACACGTTATTTGCCAGTGGTGTGTGTGTGATTTTAGTGATCTGGTTTTTCTTCTGGTTGGGTCGTTGTTTCCTGAGTTCAGAGGTAACTGAAATAATCTGAGCTCTGTTGCTCTGGGCTTGACCACGTTCTCCAGAGAAGCACATCCAGGCCACACTTAAGGGCCAGGCCACTGGTGGGAGCTGGAGGACCAAACTTGACATGCTAGACTTTAAATTATTTGTAGTTTTATTGTGTCACTCACATGGAAACTGAGAGAAGAAAGTAAAGGAGTCTTTAATCTGCCTTTTGTTGTATTTTGGGAGCTCAGTTCAGCCTACACAGTTACAATGGAGTTTACTCTTTAATTCTGTTTCCCTAATGAATTTTACCTGCACACACAGTGGTGAGGGCTTGTCCTGGGCTTCTTGCTTTTTGGGTGCAAGAGCAAAGCAAAGTTGCCTGTGACACCAGCACAGGGACAGCTCTGTGCTCCTTTTTTGTCCCTTCTGAGTCAGGCAAGGGGTGATGTGTTCAGGTGTCTGTGTCAGTGGTAGCAGCATCAACTCCTTGTGTAACTGACAGAGAGCTACAGCACTGAGCCCTGGCTGTGTCCCCTGAGCCCTGGTTATGTCCCCTAAGCCCTGGCTGTGTCACTTTAGCCCTGGGGTGATTCATATCAGCCCAGAGCTGTTGTTATCATGGTGAGGAAATGGGGCTGGCCGAGTCAGCTCTGCAGCTGGGGAACTTCTGCACTGAGGCATGTTCAGCAAGCCCATTTGAGTCTCCTGTGAGTTGCTCCTGTCAGCAGCTGCTGCAGCCTGTAGCTGCTGGAGTGTTTCACTTTCTTTCTTTGTACTTTCTCTTCTCTCTCTGAGACCCAGAGCAGGGGGTGGCAGCTAAACAGGGTCGATGGCTGCACGTCCAACTAAATTGGCTTTATTTTTTTCACCCCCTCCTTTTTTAGAGATGGCATGTAAGACCTGGAATTTCCCAATGAAATCCTTTATCTGAATTTATTTTGCATTTCTGGAATTAACTTCCCAGAGCATGGACACCATAATGGGAGGGCACTGGCAGTGAGCCCTGAGCATGTGTGTCACTTCCATCTTGTGAAAGGCCTTTTTGTTCTGCTGTTTCAAAGGCCTGATAAGTTATCTGGAGATGGGGAGGGGAAAGCTCTAAACCCTCTGAACATCTGGCTCATCTCTAAAAGTCAACAGTCCAGTTCTTTTGTACTTCCAAAATGTCTGCAGCAGTTCTAACACTTGAGATAACTATTTTAAAGTCTTAAATTTTCATGTCAGTCTTAGACATTTATAAAGCCAGAGTGTTTTGCACTTTAGTTACCTTTTACTTCTTTTTGTTTAATTATATATCTCCCACTGTAATTCTGTTGCTAAGAACAAATGTGATTACAGTTTCATATTTCAAATTCACTGATTTCTGTTTCAGTGATGACACAGAAAAATCAGCCATTTAGAGGGAATGTCGTAAGCTGAGGAGGAGTTACAGGCAAACTGAACAGTTAATGTAGACTTTGGTCCAGGGTGTCAGGTTCCCCCAGTCCTCTTGGTTATTGCACAAGTCCCTGTTTCTGAGGTAAATGCTGGATTACAGCTCTTCAGTGTCCTCTGTGTCCCTGGCAGAGGCAGCAGCTCACTGTCCCTGGCCAAAAGCCACAGCCTTTGGCCTCGAAGCACCTGGTCCTTGTCCTGCTGTCCCCGGGCGTGGCCTGTGCTGCCTTGTTTGTCTTCTGTCATGCCTGGGTGCTGAGGCAGCTGGAGCTCTTGCTGCTCTACCTGCGAGGCTTTCAAACCAGTCTCTGGTGATTTTGTGTGTATAACAAGTGCTTATTTGATGTGCTGCTGTGAAAAGATAATTAAATGTTTTGGTGCTTCCCAGAAAGGTTTGTTTTGCTGGGATTGTGGTGGTGCTGCTGCTGTCTGTGGTGTGCTAAGAGGGATTTGTGAAATGAAGGTTTGGCCTCTGAAGGAGGGTGAGCACTGCAAGGCCCTTGTCAGAGTTCAGGCCATTAAACAACCTTCCTGCACATATGAGCAGTGACAGTTTGGAACCAAACCCTTAATCTGTAATTGATACTCCCCATTTTCTTCTAGACTTAAATGTAAATACCTAGAAATCTTAGCAGACCCCTCCCTTGTGTACCCTGGGAAGTACTGCGGAGAACGTCCTGTAAAGTGTTAATTTCCAGCTGCCTTAAAGCTCTAAGAGGGAATATTTACATCAGTACTGGTAGACAAGTTGTACTGGGGGTCCCTGGGGAGGGTAATGTACCCCTTCTCATCCGATAAAATGTGCTTCCTGAGCTTGCTGTGCTACTGCTCTGTGCTCCCATGTTGTGGCTGACTCAGCACAACCAAACTTCCTAGTTGTCTTGTAACTGTGCTGTAGTGCTTGGGCTTTTATTGGTAACTTCTTCATGATTGGGACTATAAATTAAGGGCAAGTTGCTCTACAGTGAAATTACTGCTTCCTTCTCTGTGTGGTGCATCTAAGAATGCCAAGTGACCAGACAAAAATGGGAAGGGATGAATTCCCCACTTGCCCTGGCAGGCAGGAGCTCAGCTATGCCCAGGACAGCCGGGCTCTGGCATGCCTAATGGAGACTCAGGAGCACAAAATGTCCCCCCTTTCTCCTCCTTCCCCAGTTCCATGTACTGAGCATGACACCACGTGGTCTGGGATATTCCTGGATCAGTTGGGGTCAGCTGTCCTGGCTGTGTCCCCTCCCCAATCCCTGTGCACCCCTAGTCCCTCTCTGGCAGGGCAGAATGAGAAGCACTAAAAAAATCCATCTCTGTGTTATCAACCCTGTGTTCAGCACAAATACAGAACGTGACCCATGCTGTGAAGAAAATTAACCCTACCCCAGCCAAACCCAGGATACCACAATATTTCTGTGCTTTATGTAAAGGTCCCTTGTATGTCTCACCTGCTTTAATATTCTCCAAATCTGAAGATTTGATCAAGGGAAGGTGAATGGCAGCCTGTTGTAGGAGCAACAAGAGACCATGGATTGAGAGACATGAAAGATCATTCAGCTTTTATAGCTTTCTTAAAGGGGTTCTGCTGGCAGTTTTGTCCTCTACAAAATGGGTTTGAAGTAACTGGGCTACTATTCCTCTTAACTTTTGGAGAGTTGTCTAGAACCCAAATTATGCCTGGTGTGACTTGCCAAGTCCTTTCTTGGGCTCCTTGATCACTTTTAGATGGTTGAGGTTTCTGAACTGCAACAGTCAAACAAAAGCCATCAGTCTGATAGTTAATGGTGAGGATAAATTTATTCAGGCAGGTCAGGTGACCTATTTCTTCTGCTTCACAAGAGAGGGTGAGATTTCATTAGGTGTTATCACTTGCACACTGGAAGCTTCTACATGTTCCCTTGTGCTTGTTGCAGAAGGGGGGAAGGTACCATGTGAAACTACCTTGGGGATCTCAGGCTTGCTGGGAAATCTGTGATAGCAGTCCTTGGGTGTAAAACACCTGGTTTGATCTCTTACACTTCAGGCACTCACTGTTTCAGTGGCCACAGAAGAGGAGAACAAAGCTCAATGAAGGCTGTTTTTGGGATGAATTGAAGTAATAAATGCACTGGTGGTTAGACCATGAGAGAGAGTGAAAACTGTGTTTCTCATTTGAGGTGTTGATGGGAATCCAGCACACCAGGCAGTGGTTTTGAGGGTTGTGACAGCGCATTTTCCCTTGTCTCCCTTCTCCACAAATAAATAGCTCTGCTAGGAGCACTGAAGTGAAATGCAGGCGCTACTCAGGAGGGTAGTGGGCAGGTTTGATGGCCCCTTGATATCCTTTCCAACTGTTCTATCAGATTTTTATATAGAAACCTTTTGAATCATCTTTTTCCTTTTCCCCCTTCTGTTAGATTCCTGTTCTGCAGGGCCAGCTGCCTTCCCGTGTGCCACTCCTTCCTCACAGAGTCAAACAGCAATAAATTTCTTTTCCTGAGCTCTGGGGTCAAAATCTATTGCGTTGTCTTTGATGTCTGACTGCAGTTCTACCCTGTCTGGGTTCCAGAAATGATTAAAAGTTATTAAACAACGCAGCATTTTGTCCTTTATTAGGTGAAGCGCTACCAGTGCACCTTTGAGGGCTGTCCCCGCACCTACAGCACCGCCGGCAACCTGCGCACGCACCAGAAAACCCACCGTGGGGAGTACACCTTTGTCTGCAACCAGGAGGGCTGTGGCAAGGCCTTCCTCACCTCCTACAGCCTCAAAATCCACGTCCGAGTGCACACCAAGGAGAAGCCCTTCGAGTGTGACGTGCAGGGCTGTGAGAAGGCGTTCAACACACTGTACAGGTGAGAGGGCGTTCAACACACTATACAGGTGAAAGGCATGGTACAGGTGAGAGGGTGTTCAACACACTATACAGGTGAAAGGCATGGTACAGGTGAGAGGGTGTTCAACACACGGTACAGGTGAAAGGCATGGTACAGGTGAGAGGGTGTTCAACACACTGTACAGGTGAGAGGGTGTTCAACACACGGTACAGGTGAGAGGGTGTTCAGCACTACAGGTGAGAGGCATGGTACAGGTGAGAGGGTGTTCAACACACGGTACAGGTGAGAGGGTGTTCAACACACTGTGCAGGTGAAAGGCATGGTACAGGTGAGAGGGTGTTCAGCACATGGTACAGGTGGGAAGGTGTTCAGCATTGTACATGTGTGAAGGCTCCATCGAGTTCAGTTGTAGGTGTGGCTGTTGCTGTTCTGCAGGTTGCACTACTTTGTGTTTGCGTCTCAGTATGGTTGTTTTGCTTCTTCCAGCTACAGGTATGAATATAAACCCCCCCAAATATGGCAATGCTGTCCCAAGAGTAGGATGGCAGAACTGTGGTGACATGCTTAGCTTCTTTATATTCCAGTAGCGTTGAAGACGGTGCACGAACACAAGAGATTCTCAGACTTGCTGGAGGACTTTGGAACTGATAGCAGTCACTTTCATGAGCTCATTACCTTCCACTCAGGATGTGTTAAGCCTTTGATCCTGTCCTGTGCATTTGAAGGAATGGCTTGCTCGCCTCAGGCCAGGGCTGTCTCATCCTACCAGTCCTAAGAGGAATTTTTTTGGCATGTTTTTTAGGTTGAAAGCACATCAAAGGCTTCACACAGGGAAAACATTTAACTGTGAATCAGAAGGCTGCAGCAAATACTTCACAACGCACAGCGACCTGAGGAAGCACATCCGAACACACACAGGAGAAAAGCCATTTCGGTGAGTTGCTGAGCGGCAATTCTGGCTTTTTGGGTCTCAGGTAATGGGGCACCTGTGCCAAAAGGCAGCTGTTACTGCTCTGAATGGAAAGGTGTTCCCCTGAGAGATAAGTGAGGGTGGCTAGCTGGCAGTGGAGCCTGTTTGTTCTGGAGCTCCCCCAGCTGCCTGTAACAGTGGGTGTTTCCTGTCCTAAAAGACAGGAATAGTCAAGATAATTTTTTAAACATAACTGTGTGCCACAGTGAACATCTTTCAAAGGATGTTGCTGCTCTCTGCTGGGATGCAGTGTGGGTGTATTCCATGAAGGAGGCCTCCCAGATTTCATGCTTGGATTTTAAAATCCTGCTCAGAGCCCTGTGTAGCATGCACAGCAGCATCTGAGAGATGCCTGATTGCTGGCACAGCTTAGCTTAGGGGCTGCTTTTCAGAGTCCTGGGACTGTGACAAGCATGATCTAAGGTTGTAGCTAATGCATCAAAGCAGGCTGATGCTGACTCTCCTGTGATGCCTCATTCAGGTGTGAGCATGATGGCTGTGGGAAGGCTTTTGCTGCAAGCCACCACCTCAAAACACACGTTAGAACACATACTGGTAAGTCCTAAGGGTTTTATATGTTTTTTTTTTTATTGAGCTCATTCAGTTTCTACTAACACTCTGAATCCTAATATGAATTTATAGTTACATGTAATATGGGAGTGACACCAAGTGAGTGGCTCAGATGACATGCATGAGGGAGGGGATGGCATCCAGGGGGACCTTTGCAGGCTGGAAGAGGGTGCCCATGTGAAGCTCATGAGTTTAAGAAGGCCAAGTGCAGACTCCTGCACCTACATCAGGCCAATCCCAGTATTCCATTTATGCAGTTATATTTATGCTTGGCAGGTCCTGAATTGAATGAATGTGTTTCACAAATGTGTCAGTAATGATGCATAACAATTAAATGTTGTGTTGTGTGTCAGTTCCCATGGTGAAATGGAAGCCTTCACCTCCAGGAATGCTGGGTGCATGAAGGGGCATTAAATGTTTTGTTTGTGTGAAATCTTACTGCTCTCCTGTGTGTCTGATAGGGTGTTTGTAAGTCTATTAAATGTGTTTTGTGCTCCCTGTAGGGGAGAAACCCTTCTTCTGTCCCAGCAATGGTTGTGAGAAGACTTTCAGTACCCAGTACAGTCTCAAGAGTCACATGAAAGGTCATGAGAAGGGACATACCTATAATGCACTTCCCAATAACAACATGTCTGAGGTTAGTAGCACTTCTCCCTAGTGCTTCTGTGTCAGGTGGATATAAACCATACCTTGGGGAAGATACTGGTCTGCTGCTTGTTCTAAAGGTATAACATTTAAGACTGGGATTTTGAAAGGGAGTTGTAAGTGCTTTGGTTGGAACCAGTACTGTGGAATAAACATGTGAAGTAGAACAGATACTAACTGAAGGGTTAAACTTTTTATTTTCTATAGGCTATTTGTTCCTGGGCTAATTTAAAATACTAGGTTATATGACTTTTTTAAAGTAATGTGACAGAGATGTTTAGAATCTTTGATAGCTACTAAATATCCTTTGCTTAGAAATCTTGTTCCTTTGATTTTAGAACTGAGACCTGGGTCCCATATAGGTAAATAAATTCAACGTAGGCAAAGTTGTATGGACTCTAAAAACTAATTTAAAACATTTCTGACATTATTTTTTAGTATATAACTCAAATTGTTTTTTCTTTTTTACAGGATACAAGCCACTCACTTTGTCTGAGTGATTTAAGCCTCATATCAACAGATTCAGAATTACGGGAGAACTCTAATCCAGTGAGTTACTGTCCTGGAATTGCCTCATCCTCTTTTGAGTTTTGCTTTTTGTCTCCAGGATGTGCAGTGCTTCCTTCAACCTACTGTTGAAGGCTCTACATCTGGTTTTACCATAATAATGTTCTTGCTTCTTGGTAACTGTTCCCTGAGCTTAAATTTTACATAGGGGAAGATTAGATACTGAGGAGACTGTGTCATTTTGTGGGAGCAGGGTGCAGCTCTTGTGTATGTTCTGTTCCTTGAGCAGTGTGGCTGACTAGAATTGCATAATCCAGGATATGATCTGAGTAGAGCTACTTTTTTTTTCTGCTCCAGAAAAGGTTCTGCAAGCAGCCAAGAACAAATTAATGTCTATTTCTGACCAAGTACTGCAAGAAATAAGGGTTAAACTAAGTGTGGATACAGAGGAATATATTTTACTTTTGAAGGAGTTATTTATTTTTGTAAGAATTTGCTCATTATGTTGGTAAATTTGATTATAGGTAGTGAAAACTAAGTGTCATTTTACAGCAGGTAAGTAAAATATGTTGCCTTACCTGAAGGTGGCTGGTTCATTGGAGAAGTGTTTCTGACAAGCACACAGTGCTTGACTGGGGTTTTGGCAGAGTTTATGGAGACCTGAGATACAACACTGTCTGATGTCTTCCTCTTTGTTTTCTCTTTGGCAGACACATGGACAGGACCTCAGCACAATCTCACCAGCAAGCATCTTTGAGTCAATGTTTCAGAGCCCAGACCATACTGCGAATCAGGATGACTCTCAGCAGACAGGTACCACTTGTATCTGCCCTGCTGGAAGAGAGAACCTTTTGACAGCTCTCCATGCAAATGCTGAATTCAGCACTTCAGACTGCAGCTTAGTGCTCAGTGTAACTCCAAGAAGCACAAAGAGCTTTAACTTCAGTGTTGAAGTTGGTTGGTGTTGGGATGCAGGGTGTGCACAGACCGTGTGACACTTGGTGACAGGAGAGGTGACCCAGCATGTTGTCCTGCAGCGCAGGCTTTGGAGCTTTCATACAGCCACGCCGGCCTCTTTTTAAGCTTCTCTCTTGATGTCACTGCACAACCAGCCTAATGAAAAGCTTCTCAGAGAGAGCTGATGAGGCTGTGTGTAGGGCTCAGTGGTGCCAGCTCTCTGAACTGACAAATACTTTTAGA
Organism: Margarornis squamiger; assembly: GCA_035222235.1. Classification (NCBI taxonomy): domain Eukaryota; kingdom Metazoa; phylum Chordata; class Aves; order Passeriformes; family Furnariidae; genus Margarornis; species Margarornis squamiger. The sequence goes on from JAWWTY010000059.1 coordinate 2,648,061, forward strand.
TTTCACTGCCTAGGGTTATTCTTGAGCCCTAATCTGAAGATGGGAACACACTAATGCTTTACTTGGCAGAAATCCATCAGTTAGCTGATAATTTCATTGAAAAAGCTGTTTGTTCAGCCCTTGTGAGAGCTGATGTGTTTGTGTTTTTCCTGTCTCTTTCTTGGCAGCTGCCTTGATTGAAGGGTTTAACGGCGACACGGACTCGGTGGCTGTGGTGCCGCCCCCGGCAGGAGAAGCAGCGTCGCTGTCCCTCCCCCTGGTCCTGCAGCTCGGCCTCTCTGAGCCCACCCAGACAGCACTGCAAGCCTCAGCAGCCCCCGCTGCTCCCTCCTCCATAGCACCCAGCTCACAGCCAGCTGCGTTTGGGAATCCTGCAACTGTTTTACAATCCCCAGAAGTGCCTGTTCCTCACAGCACACAGTTTGCAGCCAGTCGCCAAGACTTCCTGCAGCACACCCAGCCGCCGCCGCAGCCCATTGTACAGGGACTGTCAGTGGTTGCTGGGGCTCCTGCCCCCACAGCCCCGAGCGCTGCTGAGCCCCTGCCAGCTGTGGTTCAGACTGTGCCTGTTGGTGCAAACCCTGTTCTGACCAGTAACCCCACCATAACCATTACTCCTTCTCCGAGCACCGCCATTCTGCAGTCCAGCATTGTCATGGGAGAGCAGAACCTACAGTGGATCTTAAACGGGGCCACTGGTTCACCACAAAGCCAAGAACAAATGGTCAGTACATCCAGCATGGCTTTGGGACAGCTTTAGCCATCCCTTGCTTTAGAGAAGGGAAGAGGGAGTCAAATCTAACCTGTAACTCCTCAGATAAACCCCAGGATACAGTGTTGTATAATGCTTGTCATGTAGAAACATGTCACCAATGCAGTCCCTGGAACAGACAGAGAAGCAAACAGAGCACAGAAAAACCCAGAGTGCAGGAAAATCTTGCTTGCTTCTTTCCCCCAGTGATGGGCTTCTGCTGATGGATGTCAGCTTGGTTTATCCAGGACAGGGCACCACCTGACCTGAGAATATGTGTGGGGCTTAATCTGTTACTTTTGACACAGAGAAACACAAAAGACTCTGTTAAGTCTGTGTTTAGGCATCTTGTAATCTCTGTCTAATTTAGCCTGATAAATGTAATGAAAAGAGGGTTTTGGTTTTTTTTTAAAGAGAATGTTTCTGGTTCTCCAGTAAATCTGGATAGCTGAGACTTCAAGAGTTTTCTCTTTGGTAGTACTGGTGTCACTTTAGGCTCTCAGCTGCAGGTGCACACTAGTGAGTGGCTGCAGGTACAGGCAATGGGAGCACACACAGCAGTGCTGAGGAATTCAGTTGTTCAGCTGTCAAAACCCTCAAGCTGAGTTAGCAAGCAGATAGTGCAGGGGAGATGACTCCTCATTTTTGGGATCTCTGAAACAATATTTTGGGTTATCCAGAAGGTAGCCCAATTTTCCTGTGTGTTCTCTTTGGAATATGTGTATTGGCTATTTAGAATTTGAACGATAGCAATTTGATTGCAGTTGACTCACACATTTTTCTTCTTGTTCTTTTTTTTTTTTTCCCTCCTTCTCTTTAAAGCCACAAGTTCCAAAAGTAGTAGAAAAGGTGTTTTTTACCACTGCATTACCAGTAGCTGGCAACACAGGTAAGCACGACACTGAACTAATTTAACAAAGCTGATTTGTCTCCCTGCTGTGAAATTATGTAGTTCCATTGTGTTTTGTCTTTGTTTCACCTTCAGGAAACCCTGTTCAGCAGATTGGTCTCAGTGTTCCTGTCATTATTATAAAGCAGGAGGAGGCCTGCCAGTGCCAGTGTGCCTGCCGAGACTCTGCCAAGGACAAAGCCACCGCCACTGTTAAGAAGGAATGTTCCTCACCTGATTCAAAAGCTTTGGAGCAGGCAGCACCCCAGCTGCAGCCTCAGACCTTTCCTTCCTCCTCAGCTCCTCCTTCCTGTGGGCAGAGCAGTCAGATAGTTAACCCTTCAGACTCCCAGACTGAAACATTAAGTGCCATGGATGTATCGGACTTCCTGTCCCTCCAAAGCCCTGAAACCCCATCTAATATAATTCCAATTGAAGCACTACTGCAGGGTGAGGAAGAAATTGGTTTGAATAGCAGCTTCTCTAAGTGAAGATGTGATTTTCCTTTGCACCTGGAGGGTAAAACCCTTCTCCTTAGAAGCAGAAACTGAAGGATCCATTCTTATTCCTTCCTCGTTGGAAGTTTTGTGGCTTATTTCTGCTTCACAGATGTCATCTTAGTCACGTCCCAGGTACATCCACCTTTGAGATTCTATCTAAAAAAAGAAAAGGTAAAAAAAAAAGAAAAAAAAATCTAAGTTATATATGAACTGTTTTGGCTGCACTGTCTGTCACTTTTGCTTGTCATATGTGAACACAGAAGTTAAGGTTACTCGTGTGCAAAAAGATTTTTGAAAAGGAAAAGGGGGGTTAGTTTGTCTCCAATTGCACATCACTTACATTTGGGATTAAGGTACTGGCAGCAAGTGGGTCTTTGTTACAACCTCTTGGGTCTCTAGTTTTCTCCTGTCTCTCATGTCTATACTAACCATGCACTAAAGGGGAGCCCAGGAAAGGAGGCTGCTGGGGCAGGAAATGGCATTGCTGTGGGAGAGGATTTACCTGCAATGTGATTGAAAATGTGATTGTCACCTCCCTGATGGGGAGCTGGTGCCTGGGTTTGCTGTGTACTAATGCTGTTACTAAAGCCTGCAGGAACTTTGGGGGAGTTTATTTCAGCAGGGCACAAGTACCTTGTTCCCCTGATAGATCTTGTTCACTTAATTCCATTAGGACTCAAGTGTGTTGCAGACACTGTGTCACAACATGGAAGCACAGTCGGAGCCGCTGCTGGCTCTGGCTCTAGAGTGTTTCCTGTGCCTCTCCAGAAGGTGCAGTGAGTCCCAGGGGTGGTCAGGTTGGTGCCTGCTGCTCTTTTGATTTCTTTGGCTCTGTTCAGCAACAAGTCATCATCCTAACCCCAGGACTTTTGAATCAGGAGCACGGTGCCTTTGCTGGTTACTCTCATCTTTTGTGAAGAACAACTCTAGGAAAAATTTCAGAAAGATTCAACATAAATTCATTTTGAATTCAGTGAGTCTGTCCTCCAGCTGTCCACAAATGCTTCCTTTTTTTTTTCTGGTGAGCTATATAATTTCTGCCTGACTCTGTCTCCAGCCTACTGCAATGCCAGCTTTTTGTGCACGGGGCTATTTCTTGACTAAAAGATGTTACGCAACAGAGTAGTTTTTCATATCAAACTGAGAGTCTATATTCTAACCTACTCAGGGTAAATCAAATCCAAACCCCCCCTTCCACCAAAAAGCCTGTAATGTTGCAATAAATGCAGTCTCATTCTAAATGGTTTATTTATGCTGCATTATTTTGAAAGATGTAATTTTATAGTGTTTTATCCATCTTTCTGGCTTTGGCTGTCAGTCTTCTTGTGTTTAAGGAAAGAATATTAAATAGTCTTTATTCAGTTTACAGTGTTGTCATTAGTGAGATACAAAGATCATGACTGTAAGCCAATTAGTGGGGAGTGTCCCTGCACTCAGCTTAGGAATGCAAACTGTAGTGGATAGAAATCTTTCACTCTTTGTGTTTGATTAGAGCTGCTCTCTGTACCTGTGTGGGAGAACCCTGTGAGTGCTGCCGGGTGATCAGCAGGTGTTTAAACCCTTCTGTGCCCTGCTCTCTGTAGCCTGAGGGCACCACTGTCACCTCTGAGGTGAGACAGTGGCTTCAGTAACCTCGGTGCCATTCCCTTGGGAATGTCCTGCCCTGGCATGGGTGGAAAGGGGCTGAAGGGAACTTTCCCCTCTTGGACAACTTGCTTCCAGTCTAGTGCAGAAGGGTAAAGCCATGTCCCATGAGGGTGAGCAGCTGTGCCAGGAGCACTCCCTGCCCAGGATGTTCTGTGTGGCTGTGCCAGGGCAGAAAGCTGGGTGTTGGCACTTGCAGGGACAAACTTGGGGGCACCAGGTGTTTCCTCTGGGGGTGTGGCAGTGCTGTGCAGGGCTGTCGCTGCAGGTCCTGCAGCAACAAGGTTTGCACCCACGAAATGCAGGTTAACAAAGCATTCTGTGTTTTGTTCCTGTAATGGCAATCCCTGGAGGACAGTGAGGTGTGGGCCCCTTTGCTTTTCCCCTGCAGCTTGGTTTTGTGCTGCAGCTGGGTTGCATGGCAGCAAGAACTGCTTTAAACACAAAATAATAGCCCCAAGCCTGCATGGCTGGGACTTTTCTCGCAGGGATGAGTCTCCTGCCAGCTCTCATGCACAGAGCTCCACTTGGGAGGGGGGTGAGCAGCACCTGGAGGTGCGTGGGGGTCCCTGTGGTGCCCCTGGCCATGGCCTCGTGCCTTTCCTTTGGCATAGTGCAGCAGTGGTGTTCGAGAGTAAGTGGGTGTGTGCCTGGGGGAGACTGCTGATGTGGGAGTGTGGAGATTCCCCAGGTTTCCTCTGATGGGGACAAGTGTCCTATTTGTGGCCTGCACTGTGACAGCTGGGGGATTTAGCAACCTCTTCTAAGCCTTTGCAGCCTTCAGGGAGGCATTTTTACTTTTGCTACTTGTGACTTAGTCCACCTAAAACACTCTTTTGGTTGGACCGGAGAGCATCTTCAGGAACTCTTTTGTGACAGAAATGAGTAGAAGAAACTACCAAAGTCTCTGAACTGGCAAGCTCGATGTGGAGCTGCAGTGATGGGCAGCAGTGTCTGGGGTCAGTGTCTGCTGCTTCTCTTCACAGCTACTGTTTTCTTTTGGTGTGTTCCAGGGAAAGCGCTGTGTCCTGCTGACTCTTTGGTGCACTGGGTTTGCCATTGCCCTCTTGTACGTGCATCAGGCAGGCTGCAATTCAGGTGGAACTGGTTAGAGCTTGTAGTGAGGCAGGAGCGTGTGATTGTGTGAGTGCACGGGCTGTGCACCCGCCCCGCTGTGTTGTACAGGTGTGTGCTTTTGTTGTTTATCGTTGATCTGCTTTCCAGGGTGTTTGTGCTGCGTGTGTCTGAGCTGTTCCCACATTTGCATCGTCCCCAGTGCTGTGTGATCAGACGTTGTGCTCCGGGGCAGTCAGTGCCGTGCTGGCACGGGAGGAGATCCAAGGGCAGCGGCAGCAAAGCCCTGGGATTCCACAAGGCCAGAACATTTCCTGCCTTCCCCCTTGCTGCCCCAGCATGTAGCATATTCACAGTAACATGGTTAATAAAGGGGAGAATTGCAGATCTGGTGAGACATTGGATTCCCAGTAAAGGGCACATCCCGTTAATGCGCCGGAGTCTCTGGGAACAGCGTGCCCACCTCTGCAAAATCTGCATGAATCCTTTCAGTTATCAGTCAGAGAGCAAAACTGCACTGCTCTGGGTCACCTGTGTTAAAGGTTTTGCTGGTTTGTGCTACTGGGGGTTTACCTGGTCACACAGAGTTTCTAGATGGGTGCAGAAGTTTAAACATGCGGAGGGGGTCAAGCTGCCAGTGTCGGTAGCTCTGAAGGCTGGAGAAGCTGCTTTTCATGCTTGTAGGTGGTGGAGGGATGGAGAATCAGCACTGATTGCATGCTGGTACTGAATTACATGGAACAAAGTACGAGTTGGGCACTTGTGTAGTGCTGAGTGTGCCCAGGAAGACTAGTTTGCAGAACCTCATACTGGTATCTAAAATGCACTTTAGGTTATTTTATCTTTAACCCAATTGCTGCAATTTCTTTTGTATATACTTTCACAAAGTTTATTTTTGCTCTGAGTAAAAGTTAACAGGGGTGTGCAAAGATGAGCACTTAACTTGGTGCAATACCTGTAGCTAAAGATCCTTGTCCTGCGTGGTCTGTGTGTGTCTGTCTGACAGAACAGGTGTGGTCGGTGCCGTGCTGCCCTTCCCCCATGCCCCAGACAAATTATGCATCGTTAGCAAACGTCCAATCTATGCAAATACCCCACTGAGAGCACTGTGCTTCAGCAGCCTTTTCTCTCACGCTTTCTGGGGGCTGCTTGTCACTCCTGTTGGACACGCTGTGTCCCTTGCTGTCTGTCCTCCCTCCCCTGTCCCCGTCCTGCCCCACCCGTGTGGGAACACGAGTGACAAGCTGCTCTCGAACAGGCATGTTGCACCTTTGAAATTTGTCTTCGAGATGGTTTCTGATGTCCTGTTACTGCCTTATTTCCTGGGGGTGGCACAGCCACAGCCACCCACGTCATTGTCCTTGACCTGCAGCAACGCTGTGACCTGTTTACAGCACTCCTTGCTCCAGGATAACCCGGGCTCGGAGCCGGAGCCAGCGACCGGTGTGGAGCTGCAGGAGGGAGCTGAGCTGAGGGTGGTTGTCCTTTGGGGGGTGCTTGGAGATGAGCAGCTGTTCCTGGCTTGGTTCTGGAGCTGAGGCAGAGCAGGTGGGATCTGGTGTCACGTTCTCACCTCCACCGCTGGCCGGGAGACACCGGGTAAGGCACGGAACCTTCCCGTGAAAGGAGGACAAGGGGGTTGTCTCCGTGAAATGATTTGAGATCTGTGGGTGAAAAGTTCTTGGCATGAGTGATCCGAGCTAGCTGGGCAGAACTGTTGGAGTCAGTTTGGACTGTAAGGCAAAGAAGAAGAGCATGTCTTTAATAAACCCGATGAATTTCTGACTGCAGAGTTTTTAATTGTACACTATTTTTTCCGTAACGCATTTTGGAAGCAATGTCAAGTTTTTATAAATGTTACCTGTAGTCGATACTCATGGACAGGGCTGAACTTTTAACTTTTTTGTGTCTTGTCTTGATACCTATCACATGTTCTAGAAGTTGGATTCTGTGTCTGCACTGAGAAATGCAAATTAAACTGGATATTTATGTAGTAGTGTACATAGTCTGAGTGTGTGTGTTCTTGGAGCTAGGTGAAAACCCCACCCCATGCTGTGGTGGAGTGCAAGCTGGCCAAAATTTGGTTCATTATGCAGTGTACACTTTCTCAAATAAATGCAGTTTCTACTTTTTCTTAAAACTTGGAGATTTTTTTTTTTTTTTTCCCACATGACCTTTTCCAGCAGACTCGAGGGTGTGTTTGCAGTGCTGTAGTTGCAGTCGCTGGTGTTCCTGGTGTGTGATTCTTGTCCTCCCACTGCTCGGGCTCACCCTGCTCTGTTCTGCCTCCCCCAGCCCAGTGCTGGCAAAGCCCAACCTGGCTCCACCCTGGGGCCTTGGAGGTGGCTGAACTAAACCCCCGATTCTCAAGAATGTGTGTATTGTAATAAAGGAATTTATTTAACTCTGAAACATGGGAACAAATGTGCTTACATTGAGCAATGTGAAGATGTTAGTTACAGGTACAGTACTTCCAAAGGAAGAGCATCTCCAAAACCCAAAAAAAGAGTAAATATGAATTTGTATTTTTTGAAGAATGTGAAAAAAATGGTGTTTGCTTAATTGCTCATTTTGTATGAAGTTAATATTGTACTTTGAAATATCTGCAAAGAAGTGGAAATTAACCTTTTTGGAATTGAAAGCAATATTAATACTAATGGAATCCTAATTAAATGCTTATTTAAACATTGTGTTATAATAGTTTTTCCTGAGATTATTCTGGGGGAGATGAGTGCGCCCATCCTCCCCTGCCCTCTTGGGAAGAGATCAGGATGTGGAATTCCAACCCTGGAAGGCTTCGTTTGCCTTTACAGCCTCCTCCCTCTCCCAGCACTGGCTTTCACCACCCTCCCACCCTCCGCTGCCCTGCGGGGTGGGCTGGAACCAACCCCAGAGTCCATCCTGGTGCCTGGAGCCGGTTCCTGCTCCGGGACCGTCGCTGTGGGCAGGGGCTGAGCAGCTGCCACAGCTTTTTTTGTGCCTTTGCAGCCCCTGGAGGGTGGGCTGAGGCTGGTCCTGACCCCGGGCCAGCCTCGCCCTGCAGGGGGACACGGAGTGACACAGACCAGGCATGTCCCAGCCTTATTTCAAAGCGTACATTTAATAATGTGATTAGGCACCAGCAAAGCGACACGGAGAGAGCTCCAAGGCCGCTGTTATCCATCCCCGGAGCCCCAAATCTCGGTGCCCCCGGGGCTCTTCAGGGTCCCCCCGGGCCGGGTCCGGGTCTCATCGCCGCCCTCAGCTCCTCGCAGGTGGGGATGTGGGACCGCAGGTGCAGCTCCAGCAGTTCCAGCAGTTCCAGCAGCCTCCGGGACCTGCGGGGTGAGGGGACAGCGGTCACGGACAGCGCTGCGGGTACACCCCACACTCACACACACACACAGAGACACTCACACACACAGACACACACACACACACATGCACAGAGACACACACACAGAGACACACAGGCACACACACATTCACACACATGCACACACTCACACACACACATACACACACACACACACGTCAGAGCACACACACACTCACACATACACACACACACTCACGCACACAGACACACACACACGCACACACACTCACACATACATACACTCACACTCACACACACACACACACACACACACTCTCACACTCGCGCACACACTCACACACACACTCACACACACACACACTCATACACACACCCCCCTTACCATCCCCGGTGCCCTCCGGTCCCGCCGCTCTCCCGCCGCCTCCATCCCGCCCGCTCCCGCATCCCGCGCGCCGCCGGTCGCCATGGGAACGGCCGCATCCCGCGCGCCGCCGGTCGCCATGGGAACGGCCGCATTCCCGGTCCCGGTCCCGCCCCGGGATGTTGCGTCGTGTCCCCGCGCCGCGCTCGGGGGCGGGACCCGCATGGCTCGGGCCGTGGCGAGGGCGGCGGAGGGAGCGCCGGGGCCGGGGTCGGGATTAGGGTCGGGGTTGGGGTCGGAGTTGGGGTCGGGGTTGGGGTCGGGGCTGTGCCGGGCTCGCCTGGTGCCGCTGCCGCTCCCGCCCGGCGGTGCGGGCCGGCCAGACCCGCACGGTGAGAAGCGGGGAGGGTGGGATGGTGACTTAGGGGTGGGTGGGCTGGGCTGGGGGTGGGTACCAAGTGGCCCTGATGGCCCCTGGATGTGGCGGAGGATGGAGGGAGAACCGGGACCGGCGTCGGCACCGGGACCGTGCCGGGCTCGCCTGGATGCGAAGGAGGATGGGATGATGCCCATGGGCTGGGCTGGGGGTGGGTGGGTATCGGGTGGGTACCGAGTAGGTACTGGATGGGTACCGAGTGGGTACCGGGTGGGTACCGAGTGGGTACGGGGTGGTTGCCGGGTGGGTACGGGGTGGGTATTGAGTGGGTACCAGGTGGGTACCGGGTGGGTATTGAGTGGGTACCGAGTGGGTACTGGGTGGGTACCGAGTAGGTACGGGGTAGGTACCAGGTGGGCACCGAGTGGGTACGGGGTAGGTACCAGGTGGGCACTGGGTGGGTATCAAGTAGATACGGGGTGGGTACCGGGTGGGTACCGGGTGGGTACTGAGTGGGTATCAAGTAGGTACGGGGTGGATACCAGGTGGGTATGGGGTGGGTACCGGGTGTCCCCGCTGACCCCCTGGGTGTCCCGCAGGATGGAGGGAGGCGGTGGCGGCCGCGGCCGGCGCGCTGCAGGCGGGCGGGCTGGTGGCCGTGCCCACGGACACGGTGTATGGCGTGGCCTGCCTGGCCCAGGACTCGGCTGCCGTGCGGGGCATCTACAGCCTGAAGGGGCGGAACGGTGAGAAGCCCCTCGCCATCTGCCTCGGCGACGTGGAGCGGCTCTACAGGTGGGCACGGAGTGCTGAGCACTGGGAGGGGGGCAGGCTGCATGGAGGAGCCCCGTGGGAGGGATGGAAGGGGTGGAAAGAGTGGAAGGGGCTGTGCTGGAGCTGCCCCAAGCTCGGTGTGCCCACCCTGATCCTATTGTCTGCCCCTGCAGGTATTGCCATGTGGATGTGCCGGATGAGCTGCTGCGGGACCTGCTGCCAGGGCCGGTGACATTGGTCCTGAGGCGTTCAGAAGAGCTGAATAAAGATCTGAATCCCTTCACATCGGTAGGCCTTGGCTACAGGATGGGTCTTGGGGCTTTGTGGGTGGTGGGCTGGTGTTGTTCTGCTGCTGTGGTGGTTGTCCTTACGTGTCCCCAGAGCTGGTCGCTGTGCTCTGCTGCTCCCCAGGGCTGACCTGGACACCATAAGCCAGCCTTGGCTCTCGTGTTGCTGCTGGTTCAGCAGGTGTAAATGTGTTGATTCTCTGGAGCACCAGCTTTTAAAGCCAAGAGGGCTTTAGGCAACGCAAGATTTAAAGCAGTTTGTGTGTGCAAAACCCTCCTCTCCTTCCCTGCAGCTGGTTGGTGTTCGTATTCCAAACCACCCCTTCATGAGGGACCTGGCACGTGCCTGCTCAGGACCACTGGCTTTGACAAGCGCCAACATCAGCTCCCAGGGCAGCACCCTGACCGTGTCGGTGAGACTCCTCTGTCCCTCAGGGACATCCCTGGGGCAGTTTTGCAGAGCTCAGGCCCTCTCACAGTTGAACTCAGCTTTAGCAATAAACCAGGGATTGCTCTGTTGCTAGATTTTTATTTTTTTTTTAAATGATACTCACAAACCACCATCAGGACTGTTACCCCACAGCTCTCTTGCAGGAATTCCAGGACCTGTGGCCTCAGTTGTCCTTGATCATTGATGGAGGCCCCATAGGGGACATCCAGAGCCCAGAGTGTCGCTTGGGGTCGACTGTGGTGGACTTGTCAGTGGCGGGGAAGTTCTCCATCATCCGACCTGGCTGGTGAGCACTGCTGGGCCTTTCCCTTTGCTTCAAATGAAATGAAGCTTTTGGGTGAGGGTGGGTTGTGCTTTGCTTTGTTTCCCACAGCACTTCCACCTTCCTGTTGATATTGTTTAACTTAATTACTCAGAAATCCTAAAGAGCTCTCCAAATTCCCCTTTGTCCCCTTTATTCCCCTTCTGTGTGAAACTCTGTGAGTTTCTGGAGTTCATGTTCCCCATGGTTCTAAGTGCAGTCCTGCATCTCACTGATCTTCCCCAGAAAATGCAGTTTAATCCTCCAAACCTTTTGTTCTGACAGTTGTTGTTCTCCCCACAGTGCACTGACACCCACAGTTGAAATCCTGAGGCAGAAGTATGGCTTGGTACCGGAATCTTCCTAACCCTTGGGACTGGGAGCTGGTGGAGCTGGGCACCATGTGCCTGTGCACTCAGAAGTGGGTGTTTGTGGCCTTGTTTAATGAGGTCGATGGGTTATGTCAAGGTGAATAAACAAAAGATTAAAAAAAGATTATTAACCCCCATTTTTGATCTCTTTGTGCTGCTGTACCATTCCCAAATGTCTGTTCTGTTACCCTGATTAGGCCTTGTGCATACAGTGATTGGAATGTTGGACTGTTCTGGAGGTGGGGTGGGGAAGGCACTCATGCCCTGTCTGTAGTCATTGCATCTGCACTGGAAGGAAAGCAAACATGGAATAGAGGGATTTGAAGCTTTCAGGGTGTGACAGCTGTGGTGTTCTCTGGCTGCTTTTCTCAGTTCTAAATGTGATGAAAAGCTACAACTGAGATGAAACTGTCAGTGCTTTTGAAAATTCAGTGTTCAGGTAACCTGGAGCTGCTCAGAACAACCTCCTTCTTCCTAGTGCAGAGAACAAAACGAACTCCTGGTGGGATGATCTTCCTTTGTTTAAATGGAGTTCCCTCTCTTGATTTTTGCTCTGAAACGGTGCTAAGCTGAAGTAAACAGGGAATGGATGAAAGTGTGTGCTGGTATTTATTATTAATGGAAAAGTGAAGTCATTGGGAAGCAAGGAGCAGGTGGTGCAGAGTGTGGAGCTGGGGTCCTGTGCCAGGGTGGGACAGCTCTGATTGTGTGGGATGGTTTTAACCAGTGTCTAAAGGCTATAGAGGGGTTTTATGTTGCTCACAGGCTGCACTGCACACAGAGCTGACCCCAGAGTCATCTCTTCACACAAATTCCCTGTCTGGAGCTTCTGCTCTAAAATCCCTGAAGCACCAAGCTGGGTGAGTTACTGTTGTCTGCAGAGCATGTGCTTGAGGGGTCTCTGGGTGCTTCTGCTTCTCTGTACCTCTGCTCTTACCTCACCTTTCCCCGTCAAGTATCCTGGGGGATGTAGGGCCCGAGGGAAATCAGAGGGTTCTGCACAGAACCCCCTGCCCTGCCCACCTTTCCAAGCAGAGGGTCTAACCTGGTAGAGGGCATGGAATGGGGTGCCAGGGGTCCCTCCTTGGGCCTTGGTGTGCAGTGGATGTGGGTGGGTGACCGCAGTTCCCAGTTCACACCAGCACCAAGCAAAGGCAGAACTGGTGCCCCTGTGCCTGTTGGGTTGTAAAGGCTGTTTGGGGGCTCGCTGTTACCTCCCACCACAGTGAACAATTTAATTTCCCTGCTGGATTTGCACGATGAGCTCCCCCTGCCTCACTCCTCAGCTCATCAGCTATTCATCGATCCTTGCCGGGCTCCTCCAGCTCTCATCCATCACTTTTGTACCTGCCATCCCCTTTCCAAAGGTTTCCCATTTTTCCAGCCATGTATTTCCCTGCTCAGACAAGCTGATCTTGTGCCATGGATAACTGGGTGCAGCTGTGCCCCTGCCCCTTGTGCTGGCACAGGCACGTGGCTCTGGAGTGGCCTGAGCTGAGAGCCCTCCAGGAGCTGCTTCCCTGCTCTGCTCCTCCTCCCCATGGGGACTCCCAAGTGTATGGATGGTGCTGGTCCCCTCACAGCCAAGAAGGGCTCCTTTCCCACAGCTGGGTGGCAGTGATGGTCCCCCACACGAGGCAGAGCAGCCTTACCTGAACAGGGCTCTGGGTTCTGCTCCAAAGTTCCTGAAGCTGCACCTCTCTGCCACAACCTGGCGTGGCCTTGGGGAGCAGCCTTGGTGGGCAGAAAGCTGGGGCAAGGTGTCAGCATCTTGGCAGGTGCCTCTGCTCGTGGCTCATCCCCTGCAGCTGGTGGTGTGTCCCTGAAAGTGACAGCTTTATTTGTGCCACCAGCATCAAGAGGACGAGCTACACATCAGGCATGGGTGAAAGGGCTTGTGCTGCTGTTCCCTTACAGGATCTGCAGGCACTATAAATTACCTCTTTCCTCTGGCTTCTGGCTGTCTGAAGGATGCTGTGCTGTCAGCATGATGTGCTCAGCACCAGCTGAAGTGACCAGCCTGTGTGTCAGTGTTGGGGCACTCTCAGTGCCTCTGGAATGTGCCAGCATGGAGCAAACCCGGGCTTTGTTGCTTATTCAGGTGTATTATTGGTACTTCCCAGCCCCAGACCCTGCTGCTACACCCAGTGACTGTGCAGACACAGTGCCAGGAGCCACGGGGGACACGGTGGTGCTGAGTCACTGGGACACTGCCAGCTCTGTGCTGGGACACGGGTGAAAACACACCCCAGCTGGGACGTGGGGATCCAGCACAGCTTCTGCTGGATGGGGAGGTGTCTTGGGAGATCTGGTAGGTGGAACTATAAACACCTTCATAAACCAATTCATAGACCAGGGTGACCCTTGTGTTTGCAGCCCATATGGAAATCACATTGGCATGAGCACGCAGAGCAGGAGATATGTGGTTTGCATTTTAATTAGCACTTGTCCTCCAGATGAAAATGCATCTTTAGAACCTCATTAACAGAGCCAGTTCAAACTCGTGGAGCAATGGTTCAAATGAGCAACATCAGGCCAGGCCACCTGGGCCAGGGCTGGTACTGGGGGTGAAGCTGCTCAGTGTCTGACCCTTTCCAGCCCTGTTGAAGCCACTGTGGATCCTGCACTCTGAGGAGCCCAAGAACCCCAGCCAGGAACAGGTTTTCCTCCATCACCACAAACAGGGATCTGTGATGCTGCTGCTCCTGCCCCCGTTCTGCTTCCCAATTCAACAAAAACCAGACTTGGGCTAATTGAGCTGGAAACACAACATTGCAATTCACAGCTGATTAAATCTTTCAAACAATGTTTATGTTAATCTCCTTCTGATTTATTTTCTTGTAATGCCCTGACTAGGAGATAGCCCACTGCGTGGGGAGATGCTTCCAGATGGAGCCCAGCCCGCCCTGCCAGATGCTGGGAGCTCAGAGTGAGGGTTTTCACTCACTGTGGCTACAGCCAGGAGAGAGGATCTTGTCTGTCTGGGCTAGGTCTGTACCCAGAGGGGGATGCTGAGCTGCAGTTCTTGGTTTTGCTGCAGGAGTGAATCTGTCTGTGGCAGGAGAGGGCTGTGAAACACCTCGTGGGAAGGGGCATCCATGGGTCAGCTCTTGGCTGAGATGGTTCTTTCTCTCCTGCACCTCCCCACGAGGGCTTTTCTGTCCCACAAGGAGGCTGCTGTGAAATGCTCCTTTGAGGTTATCCCCGGAGATTTCAGGGACCTATTGCAAAAACCCTGTTCCGTTCTGCACGATGTACACACATATCCACTTACACTGTCCTCCAGCCCTTCTTCCAGCTCCAGAGCTGGCAGAATGCCTGGCAAATTTCCACAGGATGCTGATTTAAGGAATTAGTCTGTAGAAGCGTAGATGATAGAGACAGAAGGGACCTTGAGGCCATCTGGAGAGTCTGTTTCCCCAGACAGCATCCCCTCTCCCAGATCACCCCAGGAACATTTGTCAGATTTGCTCTCAGCTCCCTTTTCTGGAGGAAATTCTGCCTGGCTGCTCTTTAGCTTTTTCCCATTTTCCAGTCCTTTAAAAGAAATATTTATTTTGACTGTAATTTTTCAGGGCCTTAAGGGCAACATGATATGCATACCCCCACGTCTTCTCTGGCTTTTCCCCTTTTCAAAAGGGCTGTGGTTTACCCTCTCTGGGGAAGGGGGCTCTGGGCAGCACAGGTCAAGGTGGGACAAGGATGCCATGGGGTGTCACCACTGCTGGAACCATGGACATCTCCCATGTGGAGGGAGGAGAGCTCCAGAGGTCAAGGGATTTTCACTGTGGAATTGTTAAATTAACTATTAATTTAATTTTGATTAAATTAGATGCCCGCTCTCTTTTTTTTTTTTTTTTAATTTCACCAGCAAATGATTCTCTGCATAATTAATGCTGGTTGAGCCTGCTGATTCACTTGCTGCTGCTGCTGTGGGACAGAGCATTGGGTTGCAGTCCAAGCCACGTGTTGGATTCCAGGAGCTGCCCTGCAGGAAAGCCACTCCTGGCCCTGGGGAACACTCCTGGCCCTGGGGAGCATTCTTGTCCCCAAGACAGGGAAAACACTGGATCAGATCCCTCCCCTTGCAATGAAACTATTCATTTTTATTGACAAGCCTGCTCTCCCCCACGGTTTGGGGTGATGCTCCCTATTAACTCTGCCCCCAGGGGCTGGGAGTTGTCTGGCTGTGGCTCTGCCAGGTGCAAGTTCTTCATTACTCCATGGTGCAAATTGTTATCAGCCACAGCTTGTCTGGGTGAGATTTCTGGGGAATCAGGAGCTCCCAAGCCTGAGGGAGGAAGGAAGCTCCCTGCCTGAGGTGAGAGGAGGACAATTTTCAGGCTTTTCCCCTTGGTGTATGGTTGTATCCTCCAAACCCCCTTCAGATGCTGACAGGCTTCCTGAGGCACAGAGAGAGCACTTCCCTGTCCCCAGGTGTCTGAAGGCAAAAGAAGTGGTGAGTCCACAGGGATCTGGGGTTTTAATCATGAAACATCATCTTTTAAAACCTTCAGCATGAGCAGGACAGTTGATTTCATTATTCTGAGCATGCTTGGCCAAAATGCTGTGCCTGTTACCAGCTGTCCATCCCCTCTGCAGTGTGGCTGCAGTTGTGAGGAGATGAGTGGTGGGGCAGGGACAGAGGTGGGAGAGGGATCGCTGGCAGGGAAGGAACCACATCTGGCTGACCTGGGAGCCCCAGGGCTGGTGGGAGAAGCAGCTGATGGGGCTCTGCAGTGCCTGGCTGAGGATGGCTGGGTTTGCTAGAAAACTAAACTCAGCCTCCAGCACATTTTGTGCTGCTGGTGTTGGGACAGGGTGGGCAGCTCGGGCGAGAGGAGCATTTGGTGCAGAGACTGGGTTTGCTCTGCTCGTGCCCTCCGTGGTTAATGCTCTGCGAGTAACTTCTTGGCAATGACTCCAATTAGGCCAGCACATCTCCCTGTAATCTGGATCCCTGTTGTGCTGTCAGACTCAATTCAAATTTAATTTGTCGAAAGTGTGTATCGGGCAGCTTTTCTCCTTAGCACAAAACTGAGGGGAAGATGCCATTGATGGAAAAAATAATACAAGTTCATATTCTCCTCACCTTAAGGAAGGAAAAAGAGGTGCCAGAAAACTTGGCCAGATTTACATTTTAATGGGAAACGTTCTGACTGTCTGCTCCGGGAGACACAAATTGCTTTCCGGATGGGACACAGACTATACCAAAGTGCAGGGAATTAAATCCAGCAGCCTCTGATGAGATAAAAGGGATATCTGGAGCTGCAGCCTCTGCCACCAGCCAGTGGTGAGGACTGGCTGGATGTTGGTGGCAGGGCCAGGCTGGGGACTGATGGCTCCTGGCTCCAGGGGCTGGAGATGCCGTGCTGAGGGGGCTGTTTGCAGAGGAAACCCGTGTGTTTCAAACCCTAGGGGAACCATGCACCTGCCAATGCACCCCAGCCCGTTTTGGGGGTGCTGATAGAGGGAGGGATGTCTCAGAGTGGTCTGTCCTTGCTCCTGTGTGGCACAGTGGGGTCTCAGCAGCAGAGACTGCACTGGCACAAGCACCACCCGGGCTGTTCCCACTGCCAGCTGTGGTGGGAGCCCCCCAAGAGCCCCTGTCCAAGGTGAATGTGGTCTCTGGAGTGTCTCTGCCCTCTTGTCTAATTGTTCCTCTCACTTGCAGACAGGCTCCAGCAGCAGCTCTGCAGTGCCAGCCTGGTGTCTCAGACCCCCAGGCAGCCAAAAGCTGTGCCCAGGAGAAGCTGCTGTTAATTTCTTTGCGTCTTGAAGCTCTTTGAAGATGAAAACACAGCGCAGTGCTGCGTGGTCTTATCTCTGGCAGGGTCTGTCACCTGCAGCTGTTCCTGGCACATTCACGAGCACAGCAAAGACCTGTCCCTGCTGGGACTGAGTTCCTGGAGTGTGTCCTCTCCCCATACGGTGCTTTTCCAGTTGTCAGAGCAGTTGTGTGCAGTGGATGGGATGTAAATTCAGTGTCGTATGGCAAAGGCATCACTCAGACAAGGAGGAAACATGCTTATTGGGGATGCTTCCAATCCAATAAAATAAGCAAAATCATCCCTGTTAGAGGCTCAATCAGAGCAGATGTGCTGGCACCCACGAAGCTGCTCCCCTGTGGGAAACAGTGTCACTATCTGGAAAGCAAAGCAGTGATAAATCATAGGTGACCTTCAGTAATTTGTTGCTGCCTTGTGCAAAACGCTGCTGCTCCTCTGGGCCAGTCCTGGGCATCTGCCTGGGATCACAGTAATTCCAATCTTTACCATCTTAATGGTTTTGTCACGGCTTTGACAATGACAAAAGGCTGGGGATGCAGTGGAACAGGGACGTGGAGCTGCTGGAAGCAGAGCAGAGTGTGCACCAGCCAGAGGTCCCGCCAGCACTGTGGGAAGAGCCCTCCTGGCTGCTGGGTGTGCAGGGCAGGATCCCTGGTGGCTCTGGTGTGCTGGGACAGACAGAGGTGGTTTCTCACATTTGCAGATTGCCAGGCACCAGGAGGCTCAGTCCTGCCTCCATTGGAAGCAGCAGGACTAATGCTGTTAGTGGAGCTGGTGGGAGAAGTGTGGGATGCTCGGTGTGCGCAGCACAGCAGATGTCCTGGTGATGAGACAGAGCAGCTTGGGGTGAGTCCTTGGGGTTGGGTTTCAGAGCAACATGCTGAGCTCTTGCCCAAAAGTGGAGCCAAGTTTGAAGGCAGTGAGCTGGGAGCTGTAGAGCTTGTTGGTCGCAGACATGGGCTGTTGGGGTGAAGGTGTGGGCTGGAGCCACACACAGGGACATGGTGTTGAGTCCTTCAGAACCATCAGTGAGCACCTAGCTGGGTCCAAATCACAGGTTTTGGTGCTTCAGCTTGGTCAGGCAGTCTTGCAGTGTTCTGCCTGGCAGCAGGATGCTTTGTACAGAAACACAGTGAGGGCTGGGGACCTTTCCTGCTGTGCTGGCATGAGTGGCCAGTGATGCTGAGGCTGATGTGGTGCTCATGGGGATGATTCTGAAGCCTCACCAGCATTGAGAAAGACTCCCAGGGATGCCCTCTGATGCTCAGGCCCAAAATCAGGTGCTTGACTTTACAAGCTTGTTTGTGTCACAAAGATACTGTGGGCTTGGCTGGAGTGAATGTTATTTCCACCCAAAAAAAGTCACAGTGAGACAAAAGACCTACTAAAAGCAAAACTTCCCATGATACTTCAATTGTGAAGAAAAATTTGCATTTTGATTTTGGCAATCAATGGCAATGCACAAATAATTCTCCTGTGCTGCTACAGGTCATCCATCAGCACTGGTCTCTGCTTGATAGGAGCCATTAAGGGTTTTGTTTGGTTGTTTGTTCAATATTTGTGGTTTGTTCAGCTGTTCTCCACGTTGGTATGGTAATGACAAATTACAGACTCTTCTGCCTTTTTTTTTTCCAGACAGTCTTAGAAAATGGAGATGGATGACATCACCACAGTGCCACTGAGCCAGCAGCTGGGAACATCTGGGATGAAGCAGTGCTGGGGAGGGCATGTCCCTGTGCAGGTGAGCACCACGTGAGCCTGGCATGGGACAGCAGGCTGGAACTCTGGGGTGGTGGCTCAGGCTCTGCTCTTCATCCTCCCCACTTTGTTCAGCCCAGCCACAGTGTGGAGAGAGCAGGGCAGTTTGGGATCACTTCCCTGCTGTGCCCATCCCATGCCTGCATTCACACCCCAGCTGAGCTGGGACCACCTTTGCTGGTCATTCTTTAAGTGACTCATTTGTGACACTCCCCTTGTGATGTGCTGAAGGAGTGTGTGTCTGGGTGGTGCACTGAGTTCCCTTGTGTGACAGTTTTGGTAGTGGAGCAGCCTTGGGGGGACACAGGCAGGTCCCAAGCTGGGATGGGGGTCCCTCAGGAGTGTCTGTGAGCCCAGCACAGGAGCTGTCCCAGACCCACTGGGCTCTGCAGGTGCAGGACTCTTTGCCAGCACCAGGTCTCTGCTATTATGGGCAAATTACCTGTGGGATGCCTTTATACTCCTGAGAGAAATAACTTGATTAGTAATTATTGGTGCAGAACACTTGGGGAGTCTCTGCAGAGAGTGAGGATGGCCTGTCTCACTGGAGCTGCCTGTCAGTTTTGTCACCTAATTAAAAGACTTTTCCCTGCCAAGACTCTGGACAGACAGAGGCAAAAAACCCTTCAGTGTAATTGTATTGGTCATATTTTGTAGCCACTAATTACTTGCTTTGCAATTAGCATTTTCTCTGGCTGGCTGAGGAGCTGTCACAGCCCTGGCTCATGACACATACCTTGATGTGGCACAGCTTCCAGGGGCTGGCAGGGACAGGGATCAGCCCTTCCTTGCCAGCCTGCAGCCCCACAGCACAGGAGGGAGAGTGGGGTGGCAGTCCCTGGAGTGCAGGTGAGGGAGGTGGTGGTGTCCAAATCTGGGACAAGGTGCTGGGCCTGGGGTTGATGGCTCCACCTGAGCTCAGCATGCTCGTAAATCAGAATCCCGATGTGAACTTTAGCAGCATCCATAAATTCTTCATTTATCACTATTAAAGATACGTCCACATTCAAAACCTGATTTATAGCTGGTAATTTAGATTGTGGATTGTCTCTGATACAGTAAATATTCCTGTCCAAAGCCCATCAAGCAGTTTTCTACTTATTAGGAATTAATGACTCATAAAACAGAGCCAGAACAGGCTGTTGGTGTGAATGAAGGGAAGGCTGTGGCTGTTGGGGTTTCTCTCCTGAGGAAGAGTGAAGGGACCCCAATAAATAGTTAATTGGGTCCATCCACCCCCCTGAGCAGACCTTGGGCTGGGCTCTGTGTCATGCTGGGTCCTGGTCCTGCGTGGGATGTGGGGGCTCAGCTGTGCCAGCTCTGCCAGGCTGCACCACCAGGTACTCTCCTCTTAAATCTTACAATACATGTGTTAACCCTCCATCCAGTTCTCTCTCTCACTGGCAAAGCTTGGAAATCCTTCATCTCCAGGAAAGACCATCTGCTGCTTCAGTGCCATGGAAACTGCTTTTGGCAGATGAAAACTTTAGTTTATTGTTTTAATTCAGCCCCAATGCTGCAAAGTCAATAATTCATGGTGCTGTTTGCAAGGTGTTTCCCCAAGTCCCTGTATGGCTGGTGTTCGTTTGGGATGTTGCAGGGACCTTGCATTGCTGTGGGTGCTGCAGAGTTGTCGCGATATGATGAGAGAGCTCGTCCTGCCTGAGTCACCCCGAGCTGATGTGCTGTGCTGTGCTGACACTCCTCCATGAACAACACACCAAGCCCTAAACTAAAACTCTTCTAACAACTCAATTAATTGGAGTCAAAGCTTAAATCAGCAGTTAAATGCACTTGCAGGAGTGATGCTGCCGTGGGCAATGGGGCTGATGCAGCAACAGGAGCTGCAGCCTGGCACGTCCTCCTGGGGCTCAGAGGGGCAACAGCTCTGAGAGGGGTTTGTACTGAATCATTTGCCCATTTTTTGGTTCCTTCTGGCTTTGCAGAGGACGTTTTGCACCCCAGTGCCTGATTTGTAGGACTTTTGCTCACCCAGTGGCACAAACTTGTATTTTGGCTAAAGCATTACAGTGATCCAAGTGTGATAGATCGTGCAATGTTATCTCTAATAAGCAATTATACTTCATAATGTGAATTAATTAAAACTTTACACTTAGACCAAGTAGCTAATTACAGACCTTTCAGCTTAATAAAGATAGAGTGTGGGAAGGGATAATATAAATGGTAATTATTGAGTTAAGCAGAACGTAATGTGCATCCTGGGCTCGCCTGGGACTTCTCAGTCAATACTCAATTACTTCACTGCTCTCTGAAGTCTGCATGGCACCTGAATGCTGTGGCACATTCTGCTGCCCTGGCTCTGCCTGGCTCCTTCCCAAGGCCATGGGCTTCACTGGGTGCTGCCTCCCCACCCTGCAGAACTTCTTGAGCCATCGCTCTGTTCTGCGAGGAGGCAGAAGTGTTCGTGGTGATGCCTAGGGATTTTAATGTGTATTTTATAGATTTATGTAAGTGGAGTGAGTTTTCCTAAGTTTCTCACATTTTAGATGATATTTAGAAGTTACTGAGCACTTTCTCACGCGCTACCAAGGACACGCTTGTTTTGAAGTACTCTGAGACAATAAGATAGTTTGTAGTCAAAACAGCAGAGTCAGCTCAGAGCCCTTGGAGGGGCTTCAAGGGGCAGTTCTGAGGGTGGGTACCGAGGAAATGGCCCAATGGCTGTAGATATCAAGTATGTTCAGTACTGAGAGTTATAAAAACTAACATCTGGCTGACGCGCGTGCG
>JAWWTY010000059.1:2669933-2681660 GCA_035222235.1 Margarornis squamiger
TGGCCCAATGGCTGTAGATATCAAGTATGTTCAGTACTGAGAGTTATAAAAACTAACATCTGGCTGACGCGCGTGCGCGTACTTTTAGTGTGCGCCTTAGAAGCTTCTAACAAAAGAGCTGCTTTATCTATCTGTCTCCATTAATGCTGTTTTGAGAGTCTTTTGCAGGAATTTAGGCATCAGTGGTGCAGCCCAGTGCAGCCTGGCAGGCGGCCGTGCCCCTGTGAGACCCTGAGCTTCCCGGGAGTGCCGTGATTGAGCGTCGTTCCCGGCACCGCGCAGCCCTTACGGTAACACAGAGGGGAAATTCATTTAGCAAGGCTCGAGGTCAGGTTCTGAGAGTTAACAGTCACGAGGTCGGGAACAGAGAGTTACAGGAGAAAACAGAGCACAAAATGCAGCCCCATGAGGAGTGCTGGGGCCAGGCTGCTCCCTCGGTTCTGGTCTCGGTGCTGCAGGGCTCTGGCAGCTCCATCCCTGTTTTAGTTATGTATTTCTGGCCACTGGAAACAGAGGCAATGTTCCTCCTGGGATGGATGGGAAGCCATCCCAGCCCAACTGCCCTTCTGGGGATGTCTGGTGAGGCTAAACCTTCCTGCAGGCGTGAGAGAACCCCGGAGAGCTGTCAGGGCTGACCACAGCCATCCTGGCACCGTAACAACAGGCTGACAGCTGATGTGAGCTTAATGACTGGATGTGAACATACTGACTGGCAGGCACTGGGACGCGCTGGCTGGGGAACTGGAACTTGACACAAAGCCAGAGGTGTCCAGCTGGATAATTCTGGCTTGTTTGGGAAAGGCCACTGCGATGCTGAAACACTTGAGCTAGCTGGATTATGAACAGCTCCACAAAACCAGCAGTAAATGGAAAGTGGGATGTCCCACAGGTTCCTTGGCAGGTGATCTGGGCAGGCTGGAGGTGAGCAGTGTGGCTGAGAGCAGGAGGGCAGGATCCAAACTGCACCCACTGCAGTCAGACGTGAGACAAGCTGAGCTGAGATGGGAGCAGGGACATGGGGTGAGGAAGAGCTGGGTAAGGAAGGCAGGATGTGCCTGATTATGGCATTGGCTGGCAGCTACTCCAGGCGTGCAGTGGGTATGTCAAAGCCTGGGGTGCCATCCCAGGGACCCCAACCATCTGGAAAGGAAGAGCTTCTTTAGAATTACTAGCACTGGCATTCTGTGTCCTCTTTGGTCCAAGCTGATGTTTGCTGAAGGATATTGGAAGAATTAGTAGATCTATTTCTCTCTAATCCTGTCCCAAGTGACAGTGAAATCAAACTAAAAGGCAGGGGATCGTGTTCTGTGGTTTTAGGCAAGAGCCCAGTGGTGTTAATGAAGGGTTTTATCATTCTGGGGGCTGTTTGATTTAGAGAACGAAATATCCAAGGTAACAAAGCTGGATGAATTAAAAGCTTAACGGCATGAAAAGGTGTTAGAGCCCCACAAACTCTTCAGGGAATTTGCCTGGGCTACCCCACTCCTTGAGACCAGTGACCCTGCCAGCCAGTGCTGTCCTTCCCTTGAAGGCTGTTCAATGCTTGGTTGCTGGATTTACTCTTTCTAGGAAGGAGGTTTTAGGGACAGGCAGACAGTGGCTTTTGGCAGGGATGCAGCACTGTGGGGCTGTTGTGGGGTTCAAAAAGCCAGGAGACCATTTCTCACTCTTTGTGGTTTGGCTTATATTTGGTGAGCCAGGGGATATAAATAAATGGACTGTGTTTGCAAGGGTGATGCTTCTGCCTCTCTGACTGGCATGAACAAGGGCTGTGAGGAAGAATAGTGGGCAGGGATGCTTCTGAGAATCTTCTTCAGTCTTTGCTCTCCTTTCCTGGCAGTATCAGCAAGCTCTCCAGCACCTCTGCTCTCTAATCTAATCAGTCCTAGGGAAACAGGATTTGCCGCAGTGTCTGACCACTTAGATACCCACCAGCAGAGTAAATACCAGACGTGTTCTGTGAGAACAGTCAAAAGCTATTCCAGCCCCTTTTTGCAGAGACAGGATCCCTCGAGCCTGGACCTCTCCCTGCTTTGTGCTGCTGCTCCAAATTCCACCACTGCTGGCTTTGAACAAGACTCTGCAGGTGGGTTGGTCAATACAGAGGAGGATCTGTGCATGGGGAACTTGAAGCAGGGGGTGTGCAGCCCCTTCCTCCTCAGGAGCATTTGTGGGTGCCTTCCAAAGTTTTTTCCTTTTTGATCCTTGATTAGTAGATAAAAGGCCCATTCCTTCTTTTAATGGAGTCTCTGATGTTAATGGCCTCCCTCCAGTCAGATTAAGGTGCTTTGGTCCATTTTACTCTAATGGAGGATGATTGAGAAACGTCTGGTTCACAGTCGGCTCCTGATGCTCTCGCTGTGCTGCTGCTTCCACTGCCTGGAGATGAAATAAAACACAGGAGAAGCTCACCCCCTCCCTTCTCAGGGGCTTCAGCACTGTCCTCTTCTGTGCTGTGGGCACATCCTGGGACCATCCCAAGGGGCACATGGAGAGTGAGGGAAAGGCTGTGCTGGGGCTGTGCCCACCCCTCTGAGCTCGGGGCAGCTGGTGCTGAGTGACTGCCCTCTCTTCATGTGGTGGGAGCTGTGCTGCCTGTGCTGCCCTTGCTGCCCACCTGGTCCTGCCCTCCCTGCCAACCTCTGCCATGTGCCACTGTCCAAGGGCAAAGCAAAGCGCTGGAGCCTGCTGGATAATCAGAGCTATTAGAGGCACTCGTGTGTGCAAGAGGGTGTGAAATGCAGATGGATGGAGGGCCCTGGGGAGCAGGAGAGAACAAGTGGGGACGTGCTGAGGCTGGGGTGGATGGAGCACAGGCTATGGGTGCTGGCCTGGGGGTCCTGCTGTCCCTGTGCCCTGCTCAGCCACAGATATCTCTGAATCTCTGACTGGCACAGAGCAACATCTCAGGCTGCGGTCGGTCCCATTGTATTAACAAGGCACCATTTCTGCATTTTAAGTGTGTGCTCGTTGATGTTGTCCTGCCTCTAAATGATCCTGGAAATGTATTGTCTACTTAACTACTTTTTAATTAAAAGTCAGGGATATTAGAAAAGAGAAATCAATTCCTGTCACAATTAAGACTTGGTTTGAACAATTGCAGCGTGTTTCAGTGAAGGCTCCTCTCTGGGCTTATTGATCTGTATTGTCATAATGTCTGCGTTATTGCCATGGCTCAGACGGTCTTAAATGAATATTTCACCTGAATTATGTATGTTATCTGGCAGGCAGAGGAGGCTGCCTCCTGTCACTCAGAGCCTGCAGTGCTCCCCAGGCCCCTGTGCCTGCTGACCAGGGCTGGGATGAGCACCTCGTCCTTCAGTGTCAGGCTCCTTTGTGAAGGTGATGCTCGTGCCAAGGGCCTGGTGGCTGCTGGGGCAAGTCAGGCAGTCTCAGGGATGGCAACCCCAGGAACCATCTCAAAGTTTGGAGGCAGCCATGGGGCAGCCAGAGGCAGCAGTGGAGCAGGACTCTGTAACCGGCAGTGCCCGTGGAGCATCCTGCACCCAGCATGATGCTGTGTCTCTCTAATGGGAGCAGGAGAACCAGGAAAGCAGGATGGCACTGGGGCTGGAGCCTTTCCACAGGTGCCTGTGACTCCCCCAGCTGCTGAAGCCTCCCTTTTCTCATCCCTCTGCCTTTTCCTCTCCTTGTTCCTCTTTCTCTCTCTCCCTCTGCAGAGAGAGGCTGCCAGGAGGTCTCCAGCACTCTCCAGTGTGGAAGTGATGGGAGAGTAGGAGGCTGATTAATCAAAATCTAACATGATGAAGGACCTTTTTAAAGGTAGAAGATGTCCCTGTTATGGTTTCTCTGCCCTTTAAAAGTTCTTGAAAACTACGGGGTCTTGGAGGAAGGAGAATTGATTTCTCATGGTTTCTCTTGTACCTCGGGGCAGAAAGTAAATTCAAAGGGGCCCTGCCATGAAAGGTCAGAATCTGCTGCTGTGGCTGATAATGAGATCTCTCACAGATAAATCAAAACACCTGGACTTCACCACAGAGGAGCTACTGGTTTAACCCAAGATTTTGGGATGAGGAAGAAGAGAGGGCATGTGCTAAACCTTGCCTGGAAGCAGAGATGGCAGCAGTAATGCTGCAGCCCCTGTTACCCTGGGGCTGTTCCCTGCTGCCTGGTGGTGCCTGGCACACCCAGCACCTCCCTGTGGTTTGTGCAGAGCCTCCAGCCCCCACCAAACTGTTTCTCGTGCCACCAATGCTCCGTCACAGAAGTCCTTAGAACTGCATCCCCCAGACTTGGGGTTGGGGAGGAGAACCCCGACAATCTTGGCAGCGTTTCTTATAGACCAACAGCTGTGGCTGCTGAGGCTGTAGCCCACTAGACCCCATTTGCTTTGTGGTAAATAGGATTCACATAATAATAACTGGCTCTTATTAATGCTTTTAATCTGCAGACCTCAGGAAGAGGTAAGCCAGAGAAAACCGGGAGAGAGATGCTCAGAATGAAAGGAAAGCAGCAGAGAAAAGTGAGTAGGATGAACTCTTTACCTCTCTATCCCATTAGCACATTCACCACGGATTGCAAAATCCTGTTATGCACAGGCAGCCTGCAGAGCTGGAGGCAGTGCAGGGCGTGTGGCACCAGTGGTGGCTTTGGCTGTGCAGTGGTGCTTGGGCTCTCCCCATGTGGCAGCTGCCCTCAGGGTGTCAGGGAGGGCTCCAGCTCAGCCTGTCCCCAGCTCCAAGTGCCTCCCCTTCACTGGAAGCCCCCCGGCTCTGATCTTTGCTGCTCTTGTGTTTGGGTTCAGTGCCTTTGCTCTGTGACTAATTGGAGAACTGTCTAATCCTGTCCTCCACCGATGTCACCTTTATGCAGCCTGTGATTAAACATGCTGTCAGCTGCTGCTGTTTACAGATAATAATGCTGCTTTCTCTCATTCCTACACTATCAGGCTCATTAGGAAGGTTTATGGATAAATTAGTCAGTCTGGGATTGAATAATGTGTGAAATGCATGCACTGAGAACTCCACCCTCCTGCTCTGTGTGGTCAGACGTGACGGTGACCTGAACTGTTGCGTGGGGCAGAGACCCAGCCCCTCACCAGGGTGACCCCCGGGTCTGGACCCTAACTGCTGTCCCCACACAGGCTGTCTTCATGGAGACCCTTTCAGGGGTGAGCCCCCCACTTCTGATACCAGGCTGGAGACAGCAGTAAGTGTCTGGTTGATAAAATCCTCTCTGATGCTTCATTACAGCAGAATCTGCAGTACACACAAAAGGAGGCTCTTTCCCCACTCTTATTGCCTGAAACACTCATACATTTCCAGAGAAAGCTCCTGGTAGGCTTGGAGTATGGCTGCTCAGATACAGAGGGAACAAACGGCAGCTGCAGATGGGAACAGGTTGTTTCTGCCATTTGTTATTCTTTTCCCTAATTATCATGCAGATTGGACACTCTCTCCAGCATTTCCTCCCTCTCTGTTTATTTAAATACCATTTTTGTGAACCTACACAGCAATCCTGCCCTGGGCCAGAAGTGCACCTTAGAATGGAGCAGAATTTATTGCTTTCCCTGACCCACCTCCACCTCTGGCCAGTGCTGAGCCAGGATGGGAGCAGGGCTGGGATGTGCTGCTGAGGAGGGTCCCTCTCTGCTTCATCACACAGAGCTGGTGGGACCCCCATGAGAGGCATCCCAGGGGGCCAGTGGGGCCAGTGGTTGGTGGTCCCTCTCTGGGGGCTGCATCCCACCCCAGCAGGGTGGTGGGGGGAAGCAGAGGCACTGCAGGCACAGAAAGCTGTCCAACTCTCCACTGTGCCCCAAGCACTCTGTAATTACTGGAGAGCTTTAATGGGGCTGGACACACCATGCTGGTGCCTTATTTAGAGTCTGCCCAAGTGCCGAGTCCTGGAGTGCAATATGCATGTAGGAATTAGCCCCAGCTGGAGTAAATTGCTAATTATCATTTGCAAAGTGTATTCCCCTCTTCTATCACGGGCAAATGAAAAAGGCTCACTCTGTGTGACCTCCCTGTCACCCTCACCCCATGACTGGAGGATAATTGGAGAACGTCTTGTGGTGATTGAGTTACGGAGTGTCTCCTGAAGTGTCTTTCCTCATCAGTGTGTCATGCAAGTCGCATCTCTAATTGCCTAATGAGTAGGAGCCAGAAGAGCATCAGTCCACTCCACAGAAATCCACAGCAGTTCAGTGCCTTTGTTGCTAAAGGGCATTTACTGCCAGATTATTGAGGGGCCAAGAAAGTTCAAAACCTTGGGAATGGATTTTAAAGGGTGATCAGCACAAAGACTTAAACTTAAGAGCTCTTAATAAATAGGGGAAAGACCATGAAACTGGAGAATCCAAGCCCGAGGTCCACTGGCACTTTGGGGTTCCCCTTTAGGGTGCACAGGAATGGTCCCCTCAGGAGCAGCGTGAACCAGCCTGGCACTTACTTAGTCTTCAAATTAACCGAGTTTGGGTTGCAGATTCAGTGCAGTGCTGCCTGGAGCCACCAAGGGAAGGCTGGCGAGAGCTTGGGCTGTGGTGGGAGCCTGGCACCAGGGCTGGCTCTGCTGTGCCCACTCTGGAGCTTCTTCCCTGGTGCTCGAGGCTGGACACTCACCTCAGCAGCCACACAACCAGCAGGACTGGCCTGTCTGAGATGCTTCCAACCACGAGTGATGGCCACATGCTGCAGATCCCGTTGTGAAACATAACCAGCCTGCTGTAAGATCATTTCCAATGCCACTGAAAATGAAAATCCTGATGACAGCACTTCAAACAGAACTGCTGCAAATCTCTGTAAGTGGTTTTAATGAAACCAGACAGGAAGGGAAGGAGAACAAATCAAAGGTAGGACAACTCCTTTGTTGAAATTACCTGTAATTGGTATAAAAATTACTCTAGTGGTTGTTTGTACCATTATACTTGAGGTAGGTGCTCATTCCTCCCTTGGCTCTCAGAGATTCACACACCTGAGCTCTCACTCTGCACCTTTGCCTTTCAAACAGAGTAAATTGAGCCACAGCAGAGGTGGAGGCTAAAGGGGAGAAAGCCTGTCTGTGCAAAGATGAGAGTGCTGGCATCCTGCCCTGTGCTCAGCATCACTAGCAAAGCACCTCTACAGGGCAAGACCTGCTTTCCAGGGAGCTGGGGCTCCCTCTGGTTGGAGCCCCCAGCTCAGTGACTGTGCTGTGCACATCTCCATCGTGAGGGTCTGCACTGGCTGCCAGCAGTGAAGGGGCAGAGCAGCTGCAGATGCTCCAGGTCCTGCTGGGAATGGGGTGGAATCAGCCCCAGTGCTTGTGCTCACTGGCCATGGCATTGCAGGAGGTCAACATTTCTGGTTGTGCTGCTCAGAAGTGACTGAATGGGGGGAGCAGGACACAGCCCCAAATTCAATACATTTACTTTGAGCAATTAGGCATTAATTAGCACCGATTATGGCTGGATTCCTCTGGAGCCCTAAATTACTTTTCTATTGGCACCAAATGGTTTCCTCTTGCTCGGTGCCACCCAGGTGAGCATCAGCACCTCGGTGAGGGGCTGGTCAGTAGTGACCAGGCTGGGGTACTGGGGGAGACCCACTCCCCCACAGGGGTCCCACTCCCCTCTCCCTTCAGAAGGCACAGCACAGCATTCATGCCACAAGCCCTCCCAGGGCACCACCCAAAGGGGGAGATCCCACACACGCTTTCCCACGCACAACTCCTGGGCTCAGCGTGTACCTCGATGTGCCCTTCAGGCTCTGTCACCAGATTGCAGTGCCTGGATCCCTCCTGCCTGGTTCTAATTAATAGCATGTGGTAATTTGTCTCTGGTTGAGCTGGAACTTGATGCCAAGTGGATCCATGCCCCAGCCAAAGGTTGGGTTCATCCTGGTGATGACAGAATTGGGTATGACTTATATAAGTGTAATGATCTTACACTGCCTGGAGCTCTGGATTTTCTCAGTATATGACGAATGTGAGGCATTTAAAAAAATTAGACACTTACTCTATTTTACATTATTTTCTAGAACGTGGATCTCTGTGGGCTGCCTGGAAATCCATTAGCAAGAAATGTAAAGATGCTTAAAGGCATTTACCCAGATTAGCTGCCTTTATGCAGTCAAGGGTCTTTTATGTGATTACCTTAAAAGCTAAAGAGCTGCTGCAAAACATTTATAGCGCAGAGATCCTGAAGCAAAGAGTGCACATCTGACAGAAAGACTGAGCTGTTAAAAACAACTACACAGCTCTGGTTGCTTTGTATTTGCAGACAAACCACCTAGAAGGTAGAAGGGTTTTCCTTTTGCAGCCCTGAGGCTGAGCCGTGCAGTTCTGAGCATGAGATTTATGGGGAAGCTTTAGGTTAACTTTCATTTTCACTGTGATTTCTGCCAGTTAGCAGGAGGGCAAGAGAAGGATCAGCCAGTGCTGGTTGTGATGGAGCATTTTGCCCCTGGGAAGCGGAGTCTGAGCCCTGGGATCAGCTGAGAGCGGTGGGATGGTGAGGTGCCAACGGGATCGGGTCATCTGAGCCGCTTTCCTCTGTGGGATATTCCCTAATGCCATGCACTTGTGCTGTATTGCTGTTGCCTCCTCTGCTCTGGCTCTGCCCTTGTCACAGCAGAAGCAGCAAAGGTCCTGGAGCGTGTTCGTGTGACATACCCAGAACAGTACGAAATTGCACAAATCCCTCGTTTTCCATTGTAGGAAAATCCTTTCAAGTGTGGAAGAGAAAGGAGAAGAGCAAAAGCTTCCGTGAGGTTTCTGCCTGCTCTGTCTTTTGTCAAGGATTGCTTTTCCAGCCATACATTGAGGCCTGCATCCTCCTGGCTCCTTTGTCCTTTAGCACAAAAAGTAATTTGTCAGCAAAAGAAGCAAAGTTTTGTTTTTCAGTCCAGATCTGGCTGTCCTCCCACTGAGACTTTCAGCTCTTTATCTCAGGAATTGATGGTCTCGGATTCTGATTCTCTTTCCTCGGTGTTTGTATTGATTTTTTTTTTTTTCCAGGAGGGTTATTTTCACTGTGGTGTCAAAACTATCTTTCTGTCTCCACTTACAGCAGGTAATAGCTCAGCTTGGCCAATTACATGTTTTCTGGGCTGGCCCTGCTCTTTGCACAAGTTCCCCTGGCAATCTGGAGCTTTGGATGACCCAGTGTCTTTGCCTTCCTGCTCTTGTCTCAGCAGGCTCATCCTGCAGCTGTGGCAGCACTTGAGAGTGGGTAAGGGCAGCAGCCCCAGAGCTGGATGTGAGCAGCAGAGGTGACAAAAAACCTGGATATTCATCTTCCTTTGCCTGCAGAAACTGGCCCCTTCTTGTGCTGTGGGTGCTCACGGAGCCTCATCTGCTGTGCCATCCCTGGGGACAGCACCCCTTTGCTGTGTCCCCTGGCCCCAGGGGACAGCACCTCTCTGTCCTGCTCCCTGACTTGCCTTTGGGCTCAGAGGCCAGGCCATGCTCATCCTCTGTGCCTGATAGTGAAGAAATCCAATAGTCTCCATTAAAGGCTGCTCAGTTTCCTTCCCCCCAGCAATGGGTTTTAGTCATCTGTCGTTGCCAAAGAAAAATTCATGAGATCATTTCCCCAAAACAACATGATACTTCAAAATCTTAATTAAAATACCTCTGGCTGTTCTTATACGAAGATTTTATAAGTGCTTGGAATAATGTTTCAGATAAGTAGAAAAGCTGCGTACAATGTCAGCATGACAGACCCTTCTTCTAGTGAAACACATCTAACATCAAATTCTTCATATGCATCCAAAATCCTCTTCCCTGCTTGGCTTCTCATGACAGGAAAGTGTACATGTCTGAGGGGCTCAGCAGTGAATGGAGCTGTCCAGGGGCTTGGACCTATTTGCTTCATGACATTGATACCTTCCACTGTCCCAGCAGTGAGACCCAGTGTGTGAATACTAAACAGGAGCTACTGTGCCCAAAGGTGGGCAAGTGACATCCTTTATATTGCACCGTGTGAGTTGTGTGTCATATTAGAGCAATCTGGCATTAAAGGGCATCTTTCAAGCACAAACTAGCTTTTTCCCACACTTGACTGCTCACACAAATAACTGTGATTAAAGGTCAAGTGCCTGGGTTTTTCTATTTTACTCCTTAAAAATTTATATGCGAAAGAAAACCTAGAAGTTAACATAGCATGAAATTGTTATGCAGTTCTGAGCCTTTAATGACAACTAAATATCACTTTTCTTCCTGGGTGGCTTGAGAAATCTCCAGTAATAACGGGTCACTTCTTCTGGTTTCCACTTGAGGAAGATTATAAATAAACCCTGTCTTTTGCTTCCCTGCACTATAACGTGATGGAGGGAGAGTTTTGATCATATGAACTTGTGTCCTCAGTCAGCAGAGCTGTTCCTGGGCTCACTGAGAGCTCCTGCAGCAGCATCCAAAGCACCAGCCCATGCTGAGCTCTCCCAGATGGGAAGAGCATTGATAAATGGCTAGGGACTTCCTCACCAATCAGGTTAACACAGAGAGAAGAGGTAGTGACTGTGTCTCCAGGGGGGCTGAGAAATGGAGGGAGAGCTGGATACAAACACCCCCTGATTCCAGGTGTCCGGCTGGGGTTGACCTGTGGTCCAAGCACCCACTCCTGTGATCAGAGGTGCCATAGCCCAACTGGGCTGAGTTAGATGGATGCTCAATATTTTTACTCCAGACTTGCAATATTTTACATCTGACAGCACATAATCACAGCGAAGGGAACATCCCACAGGAACAGAAGTAGCTCCATAAGCAAGCTTTGATGTCACAGTATCTGCCATCAGGTGGGAAAGTGGCAGGCGTTCAGCCTGACTAAACTTTGCAGGGACCTGCAACACCTACAATTAGTGATGATCAAACCTTGCCAAGTTCCTCCCCCAGAGCAGGAGGCTGTGGGCCTGGTGGCATGTACCTCTTCTGCAGTGAGCCAGGAATCACCACCCCCAGCTCAGGAATCCCTCCTGCAGCCTCCTGGTGTCCTTGGTGCGAGTCTGCAGGACCATCCCTGCCTACGCCTGCCTTTTCCTGGGGTTTCTGGACACTTTTGCTTTCACAGCAGCTGCTGGGCTTAGAGGACTTTGAGATGAAGTTGGGGATCAAATTTCAACCCTGAAAGGCAGGACAGAGGGCTCGACATAAAACAGACTCCTGGGCATCACTTGCAGGCAAAGGCAGGAATAAGATCTGCCCCGCTGCTCTCCTGAGCCCCGTGCTGCAGAAAGGATGCTCTAACCCAACATTCTTGCCTGCTGCCACCAGCAGGGAGCAAACATCACCTGGGGATGGGGAGAGGGGTGGCACAGCACTGCTAATTATGGCCACAGAGCCTCAGGATGGACTTGATGGCCTCAGAGGTCTTTTCCACCCTAGCTGATCCCGTGTGCGACTTCGGAAATGCATTTCCCTACAAATCCTTCTGCCGCCTGGCATTTCAGGGGTACCTTTTGCACTTTGCCTGCCTTCTCAGGAGGGCAGTCCCTGCCCTGGGCAGCAGCTCCCAAAGCTCGGGCAGGCTGTCCGGGCAGGAGCCAGCCCTGGGAGGAGCCAGTCCCAGCAGGAGCCAGCCCCGCAGACCATAGGATCATAGAATCGATTGGGTTGGAAAAGACCTCCGAGATCTTCGAGTCCAACCCTTGATCCAACTCCAGTCTGTTTACTAGATCATGGTACTAAGTGCCACGTCCAATCTCAGTTTAAAAAACCTCCAGGGACGGTGAATCCACCACCTCTCTGGGCAGGCCATTCCAATGCCTGATTACTCCCTCTGTAAAGAAT